>UXUI01009700.1:347-11949 GCA_900576705.1 Enterobius vermicularis
TTTCATGCGTATCAAGAGTTACATTCGAAGTTTTCTGTAATGTTTACTTCAATGTTATAAAAAGACGAGGGGTTTCAAGATATTTGACGCTATTGCAGTTAGGAATGCCCTTTCCTAAACATGCTTCTTCTTGGTCGTCAGCGTTACTTTTTTTTTATACGGCGTTTCTGGTAGAACGTAATTCATGAGTGATAGTTTCACGATTGTCTATTTAGTTCTTGCTAAGCTTTCTGACGGTATAATGCTAAATTATTGCTGTGATCCTTTTACTGTTTCAAAAGGCAGATTTCATGTAAGTGGATAGTGTAATAGTCAGTGCTTGCATTTTGAAACTGCAATTACCTGCATTCCTAGAAATCTGGTGGGTTCAAATCTACTTTCTGTGCATTTTTGCTGCTCACAGTTCCTATAATTCTTGCCATTTTCTGATTTGCTTTGACGTCACAATTTTAGTTTTATACATTAAACTCAACAAGTGGTTTCAGGTGAATTTATGGTTTAGAAAAGTTTGCTTTCATTATTCTGTGAAATTCTTCAGCTTCTTCTTATTGTGACAGAAGTAAAACAAAAGCCTGAATCGTAATAGCTACACTTTCCAGTATCTTTATTTGGCCTACTTGTGGCCTATTACTTCATTCTTACTACTTTGTATTCTTCATAATCAGTAGTTGCTTACTTTCATCTTTGTTGAAAGCTTTTGTCAAGGTTACTTTTTCAGTTTTTCGACTACTTAATTTAGGAAGCAGCAAAGAAAGTTTATAATATGGTTAAGGCAAACTTAGGCTTCTAGAACATGAATTCGCTTAGTGTCATTTGTTTATTTCTTTGTACAAAAGGAAACCGCTGTGGTTAAATGAGTATTTTTGGTTACGCCAGGAAATGGACAAGCAGTGTGAGAGCTACAAGCAGAGGATTTACTTGCGATGTGGATATGAACCTTCGAGTTTTCTAGGATTGCCGATGCGAAACGCAGACGCTGACCGTTACACCACGCAGTAAAATGAAATTTGTATTTTGAAGTAGCTAAAGAATTACTGTAACAATTTAGCATTATACCGTCAGAAAGTTAAAAAGAACTAAATAGACAGCTCTGAAACTATTAAATATGAATTACGCTTGTCGAAAACGTAGTATGTTGAAAAATGAAGTAGGGTTGACTGTCAAAAGAACTTTGGTTGGAAGTGGGCAATTTTATCTGTCGGATATCTTATGTAAAAACCGTTTAAAAAAAGGAACGGCAAATAGCGTGGGAAGTGAAGAAATGGGTTTTCGTTTTTTGGTGATGTTTCAGAAGATAGTGAAAGTAAAGTTTGTAGGAAAGCAAATTATTACAATTGTCATGCTAGTGTTGGTAAACGAAGGAACAAATAGTAAGGTTACTGTTTTTATTTTTTCGTTTGATCTACCACTTATCTATTTCTTTGCATCTTCTCTTTATCAGTAATTACTTCGCTTCAGGTTTCTTATGCTTCTTTTTTTTCAGTAGTTTTTTATTTATTTGTTTGGGAATTGGCTGCGTTAGATATTTTTCATAGACATTTTTCTTCCTGAGGGATGAGAGCACAACTTTTGGGGCTATAGATAAAATGTATCAACTATATTTCATGATATATATATATATATATATATATATATATATATATAAAAATATATATATATATATATATATTAAATAAACAAATAAATAAATATATATATATATATATATATATATATATATATATATTAGGCTTATATACATATCTTTCCACCTAAAACGTCTATAACGTTTGTAGTACATGTTTACTTTGATGTTTTCACTTCTACCAGTTTCGTCGTATCTTCTGCTTAATTTTTTTCTGTCTTCCTTTCTCCAAAATGGTTATCTTTTTTCCATTTATTTAGAAACATTTTTGCACTTTTTGCACTCTCTTTTACTTGTTAAGTATTATTGTGAATTGGGACCAAAAGTTTTTTTTTCTTTTGACAGCATTGTAATCTTAGTTTTGTGCTCAATCATCTATTTGCTTCTACATACTGCGTTATTTTAACGGACGGTTTGAAAGGCGATTGCGTTGTTGTAACTTTAAAAGGAGTGTGGAAGTCTGGAACTTTGAAATTTGAAGTTCAAGGAGATATTCCCTTTGTTAAATTATTTGCTTAAGGGTAATGTACAAATACCGAATTCACACATCCGGGGGGGGGGGATGGGGCTCAGATCTAAGTTTTTTTAAAACTTGTATTTTAAAGTTAAGCTGTATTTCTGGCAGGGTGGTGTAGCAACGGAAAGAATATTCATTTATTGTTCAGTTGCTCTTCTCCAACAAAATCTAAATTCTAGTTTTGAGCTTCAAACTTGAGTAATTGTACCTTTATTAGTAGCACCGTACCGCCATCATATAACGGTGCCATGCAGAAAAAAAATTAAACGATGTGAAATGCGATCAAACTGAAAAGCGTGGAGGCATTTCAAGCCGACAGCACAAGATCCGATGGTCAGAAACGCACTTTCTCGTTGCAACGGATAGCAAAAATGAAAGTTTTAAGAAGCTTAGTTTTGCCTGTCTTCTTCCTTATACCTATCAATAGTCACTGTTGTCAAATCTCAAAGCAAGCTGAGCACGTCGCTCACTGCTCGATTTTTTTGCATTTGGGGATGGAGGAAAGAGAGGGAGGTAGGATATTACGAAGGTAATCGAGGTCCTAGGTGGTGTACTTATGTGACTTTTTTATCCTTACAAGCTGATTAGAATGGTGTATGGAAGTGCATCGCTAACTTACCGTCATTAGTGGTGCAAGTTTTACCCAAGTTAATCTGCAGTGCTCTACGTTGGATATATGGCGTATCTTAAAGTTTTTCGCATGACAGTAATACCGAGAGTGTTTTATAAATGAAGAAATAATATACGGCAAATTCATCTTTTTGGAGAGCAGAGTTTTATTTCAATATATACTACAGCAGCGCTTCAACCCGTTTTTTGTTTGCTTTTTAAAAAGAATTTGTGTGGTGCATACAAGGAATGATTTTGTATTGTGTTTAATTTTCAGTATTTTTTAGATGTTTTCTTGGGTTTGTAACTGACGTGGAGAATTCCTACTTGAGTTTTCGTACCTGATTATAGCTGATGTGTGTAACAAAATTACAATTACTGGTCACTGTATCTGATTAGTTTTTTAATTAATGTGATTAATGGTAACTGGTGAGTAATATGTGTTCTAACCAAACTTTCAAATAACATTTAGTATAGTTGCTCTCGAATTTTGTGGAATAAGTGAAGCGCGGCATTGTTATGGATTAATTTCTGATCAAAAGTTTTTATTAACACTGCTGGCTACCTGACTGTTCGAAAAAAAATAGCTTGAAAAGGTCGAATGATTTTGCATTGACTTTTTAATTTGTAGTAGGTCATTCAATGTAAATAGTTTCAATGCGGAAAACGAGGTCACGGTCTGGGAGTGTGACGGAATCTGGAAGAAATATTAAAAAGATTTTACGACCGCGCTTGGAAGTTAAACAGGAAGTTAGCATTTCAGCTAAAGTATTCATCCTTTTTGTTTTTAGTTTCATATTTACTATTTGAAATAGAATCAATTCTTGCTGAATTGTTTTATCATGAGAAATACTCAATTCATTGGATTCTTTTTGGGTAAATTATTAAAATGCTTCTATTGGTATTACTTCTGTGAAATAAGATTTATGCGTACCAAGAAAAACGTTATTGTGTTCACTGCTTATGGAAAGGTTTTAGGTGCAGGTTTCACTTTATGAAGGTAGTAAAACCCATATTTGAGCACAACTATTAATATTTTGTTTATTTCAAAATTTTATGAAACGATGCCTTTTTAATTTTGATTTTTCAACAGATTAAGTTGTGCTGTGCTTATTCATTTTCTTTTTAGGACGGTTTCAACCGTAGCGAAGTAAAAAAGGCTCTTCTCGAATCAATTTACGAGAAAGAAAAACAAGAGCGACGTCTGGCGGCTGAGCTAGAAAGGCAAAAGGAGATTGAGTTGGAAAGATCTAAAAAAGGGAAGCGAGTGAAGAAGAAGAAATTGCAAAGCAGAAAGAAGGAAGAAAGGCCTATTCCGACAACAGAAGACTTCATTCGATTCATTTCACTTGATTACTCCAAAGGTGGTTTATTTTAAAACGCCTTATTGGCACCAGTTTTATAAGCTTTATGCTTATTAAGATTAAAGATTTCAGTACAGTTATTTTATAATAAGCATACTGTGTTTCTAGCCCCAATGACTTTTCTTTTGGGTGTGATTGCGAATTCTTTGCTTATGGTTCTATTTTTTTAACTTGTTTTTTACGTGGACATTCATGTTTATATCTGCGTGAATTGATAATGCGTACAATTTAAGTTCTTTCAGACGCTACTGAGTTACCAAAAGATCTCAAAGGCCTGCGGAATTTGCCTCTAGAGTCAATCCCGAATCCGTACTGAATACAAAATATGGCTTTTTACTTCGTACGGAGTCTTTTTAAAAATTATTTAGCTCTCAAATATAATATTTTTTAGTGGTGTATTTAATTCAGACAAGTCACTAGTCATTGTAGCAGGTTACGCCTTGTCTCGTTTTAGAACTTTCACAATAAAATATCTATGATTTGTTTTAAGTAAATAACTGAATATTCTCTTTGTCAAAAGGGTTCTGTGAAAGCAGGTTTTAGAGTTTTTAGCTTAAGCTTAATATGAGGATGAATGAATAGTGACTGAGTTAGTATTAGGTCCTGCTACAATTGGGCTTGGTGATTGTTATTTCCTCTTCTCTTTTATTTATTTATTTATTTATTTTTTATTTTTTTGGCTTTTTACTTTCCTGATAGACAGATATTTTTTGCGTAAAAATTCTAAGTTGAATAAGTGTCTCTTATTATTGAAGACTTTTGAAATTTGTTTAACAATTGTTTCAGAAGCTCTGTTTATAGTTTTGCTTTTAATGAAACAAGTTGGGATGTTAGATGCTTAATTAAGTGCTTTAAGGTGCCGTTGTTAAATCTCTTGCTTATATGTCTCTCGTTTTTTGCTGCATTGGTGCTTTTTCAATGTGGATTTTTACTAAAACGTCATGAGATCTCGTCACGTAGTAATTGCTCAGATGTAAGTTATACTCGAGGTGCTTGCTGGCTTCCAGCCCAGTACAAGCGAGCTATTTTGATTGTGATTGATGCCCTCAGATACGACTTTGCTGCTCCACCTCACTATTCGCAATATTCCGGCCACTTGCCAATAATCACTGAGTTGCTTTCATCAGACAGTGGTAAGCAGTTGTGTAGTAATCGACTGTTTTACTTTTGCTGGTAAATTTTTTTTGTGTTTTTTACTGGTTGCGAACATAATAACAATTTTCCAGCCAGTTTGTTGGTCAGTTTATAAAAATACATAGAAGCAACAAATTTTATTTGAAAAATTTTACCGTTGGTGTGCTGTCAAAAGGTAATACCAACTTTATCAGTTTCCTTTTCAATATCACAAGATGACTTTTAAGGTACTGCCGCGTTGACACGTTTTATAGCCGATCCACCAACAACAACTCTGCAGAGGTTGAAAGGTTTAACAACGGGATCTTTGCCAACTTTTATTGATGTGGCTTCAAATTTTGCAAGCAGTGAGATTCAAGAGGATAATTGGGTGGATCAAGTCTACAACAGTGGCCGTAACATAACTTTTCTTGGTGATGATACTTGGTTTGCAGTTACTTTTAAATTTTTCACCACTTTTCTACTGCCTGGATTTGAATTTTCTAGCTTTTGACTTATATTTTGTTTTAAGGATGTCGTTGTTTCCTTCACGATTTCATCGAAGTTTCCATCTTCCTTCGTTTGACATAAATGACTTGAATGGAGTGGATAATTTGATAATTGGTAATTCCGATGTCGTTTTCCGGCACGTTTTTCTTGTTTCTTAGGCTGTTGTACTTCTCTTTCGCATATGTCAGCCTTTTGAGATGCTTGGTTTTAACTTCTTGCTTATGCGGCTGGTTTTTTAAAGTGAGGTTGCGTGTCATACTTGGTTTTAGAACATGTTTATGATGAGTTGAGTCGTTCTGATTGGGACGTGCTTATTGCCCACTTCTTGGGTGTTGATCACTGTGGTCATAAATACGGACCGAATCATCCAGAAATGATTGTTAAGTTGTCACAAATGAACGACGTAATTCGAAAAGTTGTGGAAATTATGGATAGAGAAACTTTACTTTTGGTTCTTGGAGACCATGGGATGACTGAAACAGGTGACCACGGTGGGGATGCACAACTTGAACTCGATGCTGCTTTATTTATTTATTCAAAAAAGAGACTTTTATATTCATCAGTTCCTGAAGCTGTTTCACAGGTTACCAATATACTCTTAGAATTCTCCATTTTTTTAATTTTTTGTTTGTGACTCTTGCCAAACTCAAGTGTAAGACTTTCAATTTGAAAGGGTTTTTATTAAGGTGGATTTAGTGCCAACGCTCAGTCTACTTCTGGACTCGCCTATCCCGTTTTCGAATATTGGGATAGTTATAGATTCTTTAATTCCAAATGAATTACGTTCTCTTGCCTTAAGCAGCAATGTTTGGCAAATGGACAGATATGCACATATTATGGCTGATGAGATACCTGATCTTTATGGTGCTTTGCGAGAATTTGAAGCGAAAGAAGAAAGCGATTCTCGAAATTTACAACTCATGCGGAAACTTCAACAGTTGTTTCGTTTTTCTTGGACACGTTTCAGCCATCCTTTTATGCGTGTTGGTCTAGAGTCTATGATTGAAGCTATTTTCGGAACTTTTGATGCATACTTTCAAATCAGGTGAATTTTTTCTAGTTTATTCGTGAATAATTTGGATTATATCACATAGTTCTGTTTCTGATTACCGTTCTGCCTCTTCAAGGTCTCCTTTACCTGATTATTATGAGAGAATGATGTAAATAATTTATAACGTTTTGCAGCAGAGTTCCTCCTGGTTGGGTTATTTTCCGTTCTGCACTGTTCTTTATACAAATGTCTGCATATTTGAGTGGTGGCCAAGCAAGTACTTCACTTGCAATACTAGAAATTATTCTGGTTTCTTCACTGTTGTTTCACTTTATCAGTTTGTTCAACAAGCTTTTATCACTTTCATTCTCAATTCGGCATACGTTTGCTGTAAGCCTAATTGTCATCCATGGTCTTTCATTCCTCTCAAACAGTTTTATCGTATTCGAATCTTCTTCAGTCCGGTTTCTTACTCAGACTGCTTTGATTTCTACATTCGTTTCTGGAATGCAGAGGTAATTTTTTTTCTTTATTTTGAGAGAAATTTAGCTGGAAAATTGAAAGCAGGTTCTGATTTTGTCTAAATTACGTTTTGCATTGAGCTTAAGATGTTGACATAGGAAGCTTAAGTTGAAGAATTTGAGCGGTCAAACCAGTGAAAAAATGAAACTTATTTGACTTATCAATGGTACTATACCAGAAGTGCTTTACTTTATTGTATAAGGTTATTTAAATAGCAGATTTTTTGTAAGCATCTAATTTTTTAAGAAATGCGTTTTTAAGTCATATTTCAGAGAACCTGTAAGAAAATGGAAACGGTCTTTGGGTTTCCGCAGCTTTTTTGGGAAATATCTTTCGGGCGGTGATGTTGGCAAAATGTTTGCTGCTTTGATTTCGCTTCGTCTTGGCAGATTTTTTGAAAGATGTCGGGAAGAACAGCAGTCCTCGTGCTCTGCTACGTTCTTAGCACAGTCGTCTGGAAAACTTCAAGGAGGTATTGTTTCTTCTTTTAAATCTTCAAATATCTGTCTCTAGCAAAACTTTCTTAGAAAGTTTTTTAAAAAATCTATATTTTAGATTATGAAAAGCTACTTCGTTTTGTGATTGGGGCTGGTTTTTTGATTGGACAGTCGATTTTTTTCAAACGAACTTTATTCAACTTTTCTCCATTTCTTTCTTCACTCGTTTTGCCTACAGCAGTTTCAACTATTGCTTTCTGGCTGACTCAGCTTTTGCCTGAAAAGGCAGCGGAGAATTTTACAAGTTTTTCGCTTTTTGCTTCTCGGGTATCGAATTTGCACTGATTTTTATAAATATTTGATATTGTTACTAGTTTGTTGTTGATTGCTAATTTTTATAGGTTGTATACCTTGCAGTTATTGGAAATTTATTGGTTATCTGCCTGATGTTGCGAAATTATAGTTCTAATTTTCTATCTGGATATTCATTAGCTTTTTTGAGTTCCCTTTCTTCGTTTTCTTGTCTGCTGCTTGGGGATAGCTTGTCGATCAGCTATATCATCTTCGTTGGCATTGTTTTGCTCGTCACCTGTGTAGTTCGCGATGGTATGTAAAAGATTTTAGTAGTTTCTATTAAAGAAATCTCTTTGTAATTTTCTTAATCTGCTTTCTCAACAGTCTCTTCCTTTTCATAAGAACCTTCTGTTTAGAGTTGATGGTTTTGGTTCATTATACTTTGCTTTCCTCGCACGGATTTTTTTCCTTATCCCATCAAGCAACATTCCCATCTATTCCCTGGCAAGCCGGTTTCATCGGCATTCAGGGCAATTTCTTTATTCAGGCCGTCCCAGCCATGCTCATCATCTGTCACCTGTTTTCATCTCATATCATAATAATTGCTGCCTTACCATATAGCATAGCGAAACACGTTGAATCAGATCCTTTCTTCTCGCCATATGGGCTTATTCGGCGGTCGTCATTGTTTCTTCTCCTCTATGGATTTCAGGTATCGTATTTTTTTAAAGCTACTTAATTAATTGCAGGTTCACACCTATATTTTTGATAAAGCGGTCTTCCAGATTTTTAAAGTGAAGGGTTTTTTAGGTGCTTTGTATCTGTGTAGCTGCCTTTGTTCACAGACGCCATTTAATGGTATGGAAAATCTTTGCTCCGAAATTCGTTTTCGAATCTGTCTCACTTCTAGTGGTGTGTATAACACTTGTTTTGGTTAATTTAATTTTTAGAAATATGAATCAGTTACGGTTTATTAGAAGAGGCGAGTACAAAAAATCTAGTAAGCTGAAGTAGTAACAGTATTTAAGAAGGCTTATTTGCTACCTCTTGAAATCATGTTGCCTCTTTTTAAAAACAATTTGTTAATTCGCTATCATCTATTTACTGAAAAGCATGATTTAAATAAAATCTGAATTTATTAGTTTACTAGTACGTTGTGCTAGTTACCGTTGTAGTCAAGTCGTGTTTGGATTAATTCAACCAAATATTTATCTTTACAAATTGCAGAATAATAGAAAAGAAATTTTCGCCCAGAAAAGACTTTCGAAAAAAGTCACTTTATATACAAATACTTTACTAAAATATAAATAACTGTCAGCTTCATTTCCCTTATGAAATCCGTAGTAGCTTTGGAATGTCAGACGTGCGTGGCGTTCATTCAAGAATTGGCTCATGAAAAGAAATAACTTAATAACTATGAACGGAATTGCTAAAGGACAGAAGAAATAAATTGCATCAATTTGGGGTAAGTGATTCGACCGGTTCTGTTTTCGTCCAGATAACGAACAGCGTTTTCTATTTCTTCACGTGACATCTTCTCGCCAACCGACGATAGAATACTGACAAATTCGGGTACAGTTATCCATCCTCGTTTTGTCCTGTCAATGCATTGGAGGGCTGCCATTATCTGTTTCATCGGATGCTCTTTCTTCGTTTCAGCGTGCAGTATTTGCAAAAATGATGCGAAATCAACTTTTTTGCCTGAAAATTAGTAAGTGTAGGAAGTGTTGCACAAGTTTTTGACACATTCTTCTAGTTACGACATTGCACGCTTTTGCTCATGTTTTTGCAAAATATAATAACAACCGTAGTCTTGGAAATAATTTATTGTTTCTTGTATGGTAGGCGAGTATCCTAAACTTCGCATAATGTATCGGAGTTGTGAAGAGTTATGGACAATTCCTTCGTGGCAGTACAGGTAGAAGCACTGTCTGTATTCTAAATGGGAATTAGATGATGACTGTACAGAAGAAAGCCAAAGCAAGAGTTGTTGTTAATCGAAAATTATTGCTCGCAATAGTAAATCTTCAAACTAGTTGATTTGTTTGAACAAAGGTCTAAGGATAATTACCTTGGTTATCATCACGTTATTTGTTCCCCTTCAAAGGGGAAACATTGTTTGTATGTTTGGGGAACATGTCTTTGTTCAATGTATTCTTTGAAAAAAAAAAAAAAAAAAGTATTGAATAATTAATTTTAACAAAGGTTTTTGGGGTTTCAGATGTAGAAGTGTTTGATTGGCAAAACTGAAAACAATTTAGAACTGTTACTGATGGCTTTAAATGATGCGTAACCTTTTTTCCTTATTTTTTCTGGGTATCAAGTAGGCATTAAGTAACGATGTTGTAAGAGGTCATTTTTGAGACTTAAAGACAAGAATTTTGCACGTCTACATCCGTAGCGCATAACAGCGCTTCATTTGTACATTATCGTTTATATGCATATTTGAGAGACACTTAAGGAGGGTCTTCGTTCGCTACTGACTGCGCAAATGCTTAGTGAACTGTCACCGGAAAAAATGAGCTTAGCAAACTGGTTAACAGCTTCCTTTCTTCTTAAGCTCCCTAACACTGGCTCCCTCCTCATCCTGTTTTGCTCTATTTTCATAATATGCTAATTGAGTGGAACTTACCATCGATTTGTCGCTGTGAGAAATACTGAGTCTGAAAAGCAATTTTTTTGTAAATAGTTGTTGGAAAAAGGAAAATGTTAGGGAAGAGTGGGAAAAATTAGCAGAAGAAAAAGGGCGTGAGGGCGTGGTCGCCAAACTGTATAATTTGTATTCTATTAAATGTTTCGCTGCTGCTTGCAACTGTTTGTTTTATATTTCACATTTGATGTCTTAATACAAAGACGAATATTTGCTTAGTAATAATGCCTGAATTGACCGACCACCTTTGAACACCGGATATATTTTTAAAGATCTTTTGTTGCTATTTAAACAGTTTGTGTAACCAAAACTGCTGTATTGTCAATAGTGGGGAAGAAAAAGTTCAGCAAAAAAAGGAAAAAAAGGTAGGCAATCAGAAGAGGGAACTAGTTTAAAAATTCGTTTGTAGCGGGACTTTATGATATACGGTAATTAACAATTAATAATTAACAGAAAAGTTGGCATAATTTAAGTATTTTAGCTTTGTTTCAATCGTCGGTCGACCCACAGCAGCAGATGCAGAACTACCTTAAAATCTTTTTTTACTGATTTTTTCTCTTGATTTCACTTTTTCAACTATTTTCATTTGCTCTCAGTTACACTTATGACTGTTTACTGGAACAAGAGGACAAAGAAGTAAAAAGAATAAAAGTGAACTAACCATACTGTTGTTGAAACCACTTTTGTAGAGCTACAACCAGCAGGGTCTATTTAATGGGCCGGCTTGGTCGGCTACAGTTGTAATGGTGCCCAGGTGAACAGCAGCACCGGTAAAATGCAGAGATGGACACCTACTGAACAGACAAAAGCTGCAGCGCGAAAGAAGACGAGAAGGGTTACACACAATGAGCAACAGAGTACTGCAGTTGTCGATTAGGTGTACTGTTGTTGATATAGGGTCTGTCTCGACTGTCGTCGTGTTGAAAACACAATCACACACATACACACACAAATACACCACACCGTACAGC
>UXUI01009705.1:514-17731 GCA_900576705.1 Enterobius vermicularis
GTTTCCATGTATAGAAACAAGGTTACAACAACTAATAAGTTACAAAGTAGCATTTAAAAACAAAAGCCATCCGACGTATCCGGCAATATCTCGACAGAAAGTGGGCCAAACAGCGAGAAATTTGGAGTGTAGGAAAGCCAAAGATCTGGAAACAGAATGACATTAACAATACATCATGCACACAACTCAAACAAAAGTTAATGACAGTTTTATGGAAGTAAGTCGGATAACACCCGGCTGGTTTTTTAATACACAGTGGCATTGAGCCAAATTGAATTTTAAACTTTTATCGGAGACAAAAGACGGAATCAGTAGGGTATTTAAGAATCTGTAATAGTTATTGGGGAAGACTGCAGCAAAGCGCCAAAAAAAGTAGGAGGTTGGTAATTTTGGTGTTGAACAGGTTGAAGAAATGTATTCATGCAAAAAAAAAGTGCCCAACAAAGTACTGATTAGTTTTTACCGTATTGTATTTTCCTCACCATCATTTTCGTTATCTTTCATATGAATATCTAAATTTTTCAATCATTATCGAAATTTTACTTCTTGCTGCTTTCGTATTTAACGTCGGCTCACAGCAATTTTATATATTTATAAAATAGTATTTTTAATTTAGATAATTTGTAAGAATGTGGTTCTAAAACTGATCTAAATTTGGCAAGAAGCGTAAAAAAGAAGAGAATGAAGAAGGTGCTTTCTACAAGGGTTTAGACTGAAAGAATTCCTTCCCAATCGGTGCCAAAATTATGGACGTCACTGTATATATAGATATTTTATCACATTGCATCACACATATACGTGTGAATAATACTACACACGATATTCCACACCAGTTCGCACACTATTTTCAATTGATATTTTAAAACTTTTTGAATTTTATTGATTAGTAAGGTTCGAAGTTGAGTTTGAAGAACTGGGAAGAGAATTAGAGGAGGTGGGTTTGAAGTTGTTTGACTAAAAGCCGCAAAAGTTGGCAAGTTCTTACTTGATATTTCCACGTTTTCAGACTTGTAACTCAATCAACGTCAGTAAAATTTAATAATTTGTAGTTTATCAGATTTTTTATGTCTTCAACATCTGAAAGCCTGATACGTTTTCAAGCCTGATAAACTGTGCGACAGATGGGAAATCTGTTGCTGTACAGACTCGTAACAACCGTTCTGCACTGCAACATCCTCTGCTTTGGGTAATTTGAAGAAGCTTTACGAAGATAAAACTTGCTGAATGTATATGTAGCGGCTTAAAATAAATAAATTTACGAGAAGTTTACGGGAAACGCTTTAATTTCTTCAAAAACGGATAGGCTTCAAAAATGGCTAGAAAGATAAATTCTGGTGCTTCGTAGCCTTCTTTCTTTCAAAACTTAACATCGCATTGTTCACATAAACGTTGGGGTTTTCAGCTCTTCTGCTCAATAGTTCAGTAATGACAAAATTTGTTCAAATACAGTACGCGATTTGGTTACAAATCGTAGTTTAACAATTAGCTATTAATTTTAAGTTTTTCTGCTGCAGACCAAGAAACTTGAACATCGCTTTGAAAGTCCTGAGATGTCTTTTCAAAACAATGTCTTTTTCTTAGATTTTTTAATTTTTTGCTTACTTGGGTCGCGATTGTGCGTGTCGGATAAGTACATAGTTGAAAAGCCGGGGTAAGCGAAATTTCGCATGAGTGCTATACTGCTGAAATTGCCAAGCATTTCCAGTTGCTTAGCAACAAACGTTTGTCATCGGGCGTGGATAACAGTCTTTATTTTAAAAATGCGTCGTTTATAGTTACTGAATAAGGCTGTTTTCAAGTAGTTCTTTTTTCTGCGATAGGTAAAGCCAAGGAAATTTAATTGTTGAAGGACTGAATTCACCGGGTAAGACCATTTTCCTGCAAAAGGCATTGAATGAGGAAATAACCGTTAACTAAAAGAGCATTAAATTTGTTGCAGCGAGCGTGAGACCAGGAACAGTAGTATCGCGGTTTACCTAATGTCACTCGAACATGAAGCGCGGTTTTGGGGTGTTTAAATTGTTTGCAGCATTTACAGGTAATGTGATGGATATAAATCTCATTCGAGTCGATTACGCGCAAGTTGGAGCGACCAGTAAAGGTTGTATGAGGCTGATCCCGTTTGACGCCAAGAAAAAGAAAAGTTTTCTTGCATTTAACAAAGTTAGTTTCTTTAAACATAATTTAAAATTAAATGGATTCCATTTGTGCTTTTCTGCCGCCTTCCTCTTGCCTTTCTCTTGCTGCTGTTAACCACTTATTCTGAATTGTGTACCAAGATACAGTGATAACCGAAAAGAGGTTGAATATGAAATATTTTCATTTTTAGATAGGCGTTGTTCTAAACACAGATTTTGCTTCGTTTGTAAATTTTTTGAAACAAATTGTTGTTGTGAAGAGGGAGTTCTGGGCCCTGCTTCACTTTGGTGGCCCCAGTGCTTTTACTGGTTGTAATGAAACAGAGCCACATTTATTACAAATAATATTCACTGGCTTTGGTGGCTGAAAAAACTGAGGCCACTAAACTGAAATAGCTCAAAAACTTGCACATAAGATAACAGGGACGCAGACAATATACTTTTTCCTATTTGTTTTTACGTGAGATGCTATAAAAAAAATTCTTGGCTAAAAGCACATTGATCGAAGTGTATCAATGTCGTGCTAGCTTTAAAGCTGTGCTAAATGACTTGAAGTACTTTTTGTAAAGATAATAAAATATTGTGGGGGCAAATTTTGGGAAGGTAAGAATGACAAGAAAACACACTAATAATTGTAAAGCTAAAATAATTTTTATTTAGATAGTTACCGGATCTAATAACGGAGTACTTCAGTGTTTTGAAAGAACTGAAAATGAAACCAGGGTTTGTTTTTGGCTGTTAAGTAAGAAACAGCGATAGTATTTTTACTAATTTTTCATTGCCTTCTAGTGGTTTCTTAGTACCTGCTTAAAAAAACTAAATAAGGCTGCTGAAGAAAAATTTAGTCTTGAATAAACAAAGGCATCAAATGTTCTTGCCTCTTAAAACTTTTAGAAGGTTTAATGTTTTTACTGTATTCTCTAAAACAAATGAAAAAAGTTTTTTTTGTTAATATTCAACATTTTCACAAATGCTAAAATAGCTTTTACAGGTGACATTTAAAACTTCAGCTGGGAAAAAAATTAACTGCCTTCGAATGGGTGGTGCTTTGGATACGATGCAAGATAAAATCTATGTTGCAACAGAAAATTACATTAAAGGTTTTTCGAAAAAAGGAAAACAGTTCTTTTCTTTTGAAACTGCCATAGCTGAACCCATTCAGTCGATGTTAGTGTCTGAAGAGACCTTAATCTGTATACACCACAAAACTTTTGAACCTTCCTGAAATTTTTGGTAGCTTAAATATGAAAGGGCTGAAAGAAATTTTTTTCAGGTATGTTTATGGAGTGGATCTTATGCTTTGTGGTACTTACTGCTTCACTCACTTCCATAACGACAATGAAGTTTCGGTAATTGTCACACAGAATCCACTTGTTTAGTTAACTTCGAGTATTTGAAACGTTGAAATTATATTTTCAGCTTTTTGTTGCAAAAATCTTTTTTTCGTTTGAGTCTCAAAAAGTTCTGACAATTTGTAAAGTTAATGTTGCTGTTAAATTACAGAATAACCAGCACTTTAAGCTTCTTTCTAGAATTATTTGTGCGAAGAAAAAATTAACGACGTTCTCTGCTTACCAATAATTGAAGGGTCCTGGTTTGGTAGGGGGATCACCCCTGTGTTAGCATGTGACGACAAGACGATTAAAGTCAGGAGTTAGCAAGGCATTTCTTAAAGTTAAAATAATAATAGAATGAATCGTTCGCGTAATATATGTTTGACCAAAGTACCTTCTTTCTTTCCTCCCGATGTTCAGGTCCTGAACGGTTCTCAGCTTAATTACGAAGTCTATGTTGGAGATCAGCCCAATGTATTACACCTGTTTATGAACGACGGAGGTTAGTATGACACCATAAACAGCTAATATTATTGAATAGAATTGCGTGGCTGCTGGGCAACAATAGCGGTTTTTTAAAGAATAAGTATTTCTACTTCTCGTAAAATTTGCTTTACTGAAATTTTAATTCCACTTCGACTCATAATGTGAAAGGGGAAAACACTGAGTTCAAGCAATGCCAGTAAAGAATTTTTTGAAAGAATTAATTTGAGCGGAAATATTAAAAACGAAGCACTTTGAAAAAATAATTCAATAATTTTTAGCAAAGGTATCTGCTTTCTGTTCTCCGCGAATATAAGGATTACACTGTAGTTAAATGCCTAGCTGATTCTGTTTTTAATAATATAGTGTTAAGGTGCTAAAAGTGAAATCTTACCTTTTCAGGAGCCAAGAAGCAACAAGTGATTTATGGATGTAAAGGTGGTCAGCTTGGGTTGGTTAATCTTGATCGTGAAAGCGGTTCTGTCTTGTGGGAACTTTTGACGCAAACACCCGCAGGTCTCTTCAAGATAGCGTTTTTATTTAGTGAATTTTAAGCACAGTTAAGTGTTTTGAATTAAAAAAAAATTTTTTTTCTATTTTAATTATATTAGTCGTATTTTTGACTTGGCTGAAACGAAAACTTTAACTATACGGTGACTGACATGGTTTAGAAGTCGTAAGTAAGACAGCATAAAGAGAGTTAAACGGAATTTTATAGCGATTTCAACTATACACTGTTATGCGATGACTGGCAATGACAATAACGACTTGATAATTGGCAAAGAAGATGGATGTATCGAAATTTACACAGTAGATGATAATGAAAATGCTAAGTTTAAAAAAAACTTTGTAAGTCACGGGAAATATTATTAAAATTTGCTTTTTTGTTAGCCACATTGGTGAGTCTTGCTAACGACTTTGCAGCAATGCGGGGAAGGAATACTGAGTCTTCAGTGTGGAAGAGTATCATCAAGTTTCGACGAAATTGTTGTCTGCACTCACGCTGGAAGTATATTTGCCCTTACGACTGCTCCCGCTCTAAAGAAAGTAAGCGTTATCGAGTCACCAAGAATGCAGTTAAAAGTTCAACAGTTGAAGTAAGTTCTACTCGTCTCAAATTTTTTTATTTGAAAAACTCCAACATATTTTATTAGCTTATGTATAAAATTTACATTATTGCCTATTAAGAATCATGTCAAAAAACATAATTTCAAAGTAATCTTATCTGTTTACAACTTTCTTTTATCACTCTGCTCTTAAAGAAATGAACTAGAAGATCTGAAAGAGCGAGTGGACGATGAACGTAAAAAGTTTCTGCTGGAAGTTAAAGCTCGGGGAAGTGACAGCGTTTCTGTGGTCCCAACCTTTTCTGTCCAAGATCATTTTGTTCTAGACAAGCAAAATGGTTGTTACGTTTTGTCTCTTGAACTGCTAATACCAGTCGACTATGTTCTTCTTCAGGTACATTCATATGCTGATTGCGACTCTACTTAGTTTTAGCATGAGCTTTCGGTCCAGAAGTTTTACAGCTTACTTCATTTACAACTCCATTTCATAGTTTCTAATCAGTGTTTATTCGCAATTTTCGGCACTGTCATATAATAGAGTTAGAATAGTTTAGAGTGACGTTTACGTGGAATTGGATGACGTAGATAAAGGTTCTGCCGTCGTTTCGCAGACAGTTCCCGATAAATCGGTATTCAGTTTCTAAAACCTTTTCCCTATAAAACTTCTTAAAAACTCTTACTTTCAAGTCAGGAAATGCAATGCTTGCAACATTTCGCTGCCAGATGAACACGACACGAATGGAAATCAAGCTGAAAGCTGCAGAAGGTCGATATGGTACTATAAAAGCTTACGTTTGTCCAAAGATAGAACCAAAAGTTTGCCAGGTAATTTCTAAATTTGTTCATACTCTTCTTTAAATCTTTTCTATTGAATTTAAACATTACAATTAAACACATTCTTATCACTGTCTCTGGATGTTAAAAGCCAGATGACTTTTGGGTGGCCAGGTCCCAGAAAAGAGGAAAAAAGTGCTAATAAAGCAGACCATATTCATCTAACTGCTCAAGTAAACAAAGTAACAGAAACTGGCGTTCAAAAGTGCCATTAGATTTACAGGTATGTTCCTATCAAGTAAAACCGCTATCACTGCATCACAGAGTTCACGATTTTGATGAAAAAAGGCCATTCAACGAAATGAAAATTACTGGCAACTTTTCTGTAACAGAGGCACATCAGTGGATAAATTTGTTATTGAACGAAGTTCCACAACGAGTTCCATTCAATGAAACAGTAACTCTAAATTACGCTGCTTTCTATGAAGGGCTTACACAACTACAAGCGTCCTATGGGTATACACTAAATTTAACAGGATGTCAAGCAAACACTGAATTTACTTCAGCTTGTACTATAAACCGTTCTAGTAACTTCAGCTATCTTAACTAATAGCTTCAGGCGAGGTTTCGCGACATTCCGCAGCGACAGTATATCAACAATTGCAATCATTCGAGACGTTCTAAGCAAGGAAATAACGAAGCAACAGATTAAAGTAAATCTGCAATGTAGTAGGTCTCTTCAGTTAATTGACATAGCTATAGATGAGCACACTGATGCAATTTTCCTAACCAAACTTAAATGCATAAACAATTACGTATAAAGTGAAACGTTTCAGACAAAAATGAAGAGACAATTCCGCATGTGCTAAGCCTTTACCACCCAGTGCTACAAGAGTTGACCAACTTATCAAGAAATTTAGAGCTTTCACTTGCACTAAAGGTCTGTGACGTTTCAATATCCAAACAACCTAGATGAAAATCAGTCGCTAATAACAATTTATAAAATAGTTTACGTACGAAAGTGACCTGGGTCACGTTTACAGGAACTCGTTGATAACGGCACTTGCCTTTCATACATCACGGACGATCTGCAAAAAATTCTTGACGACCACGATAAGTTGCATGAAGAATCGGTTAAAAAAGAGCCAATCCTAAGCAGAATCACCGGAATTATCGTAGACCTTTACGTTGGTAGGCCATTACTTTCTAGACTACCTTTCACATTTACTCAAAACCACTTTGCTGTCAATCGCACCCAACACCATCATACAGAAACGAAATACAGTTACGTACCCAAAACAAAAAGCAAATCCTAGTTCTTCTGCAGAATTCGCAAGTACAACTTTAAAGACCTTTTAAACTAATTTTTAACGAAAAAAAAACGTCGACGTTTAGATAACGAAAGTATGTGTGCGCGAAATGGAAAGTCTGAGACCGACGACTTACTCCACCTCTTGGCCAACTACGACCAACAAAAGTTGTCAAGCTTCTTCTTGAAAAATTAGCGGATGTAACCCCAAAAAACGGTAGTTCACAACACCTCTCAGAAAAAAAAATTCAAAAATGTTTAATGTTCACGGCGTAAAACTACTTCTGTGTCTTCGTGTACGCTGTGTCAGGACGATAGGGATTAAGAAACAAGTTGGACACAGTATGCTAAACCTATCCCAACCACCAGGAAACAGACTGTTGCGTGGAATAAACACCAATCTAGCGGCCCTCCCTTTCATCTTAAGTGGTCGGCTGATCGTCATCAATCCTTTTACGATACTTATGCATCCCTCCGTCACTGCAACCACAATGCCCTCGCATCGTATAAAATAAATTGTGTCGCATCCAAGCAACAAGGGCGAGCCGCTCTTTTTAGGATATTTGCGAAAATAATTATATCCGCTCTCTCCTTAAAAAACTCCCTCTAACTGGGATGGCTAGAACGTCATACAGAGGTCTCGATATCCGGCAAACAAACAACCACAAACAGCTTGCAACCATCCTCAGCAGTTTAATCCCGACTCAAGATTCGTTCATAAAGTACGGCTACGAAACCACACAAAGTACCCTTTTTACCAAATTCTGATGCCTAGCCAGAAACTTCACGACTCGTGAAATAAATCAATTTTTTCTCAGTTACTTTAGAAGACTCGCAGAAACTGACTAACCGCCCAGTTGTTACCCCTTGTACCCAACACGCTGCCTTACCAACAATTGCAAATCATATATATTTCATTCCTCAGCATGGCTCTGACTGTGTTTTGCCGCTTTATTAACCTCATATTTTACAAAACGATTGTGCTCAATTTTAAATGACATTGTCAACGAACTTTAAGATGGCCTTTATATCATTAAGAAATAAAAACAACGGCCTGCGTTTTTTTTTTTTGAGTATCTGTCTGCTTACAATTGCAACCACAACTTCCGGCAGTGGAGCATTCACTCATCTTAACTAACAGAATCCCCAGAAAAAAACTTCAGGCATAGACACTCTCAATCACATTTTTTTGACAGCATAAGAGCCAACTTTGAGTGCCTTGCTCCAAACTACAAGTTATCAAGTGGGAAACTGACCAAATGCACGTTTACAAAAGACACTATGAACCGACTAAAAGCTTCAGGAACTTTTCAGGTCCTGACATTTGAGGAAGTACAGTCATCAACAAATTAAAGAACTGAGTTTTCATTGCTCTGTATGAGCTCCAAATAAAAATTTTTTATCCTTTGACACTCCTCGTCAATAGAAGATACCAAGCCTCCTTGTTTATCTTTCTCTAACTGTATAGAATCGGCTTCCTTCTTCAGAATCTAGAATTGTAACATTCAAAATTTAATTGCAGTAAAGATTTAAATTGAGATCTTTCTGGAAAAATTATAAAGAGTTGGGATTCTTCTCGCAAAAAAACATTCCGTGTCAGTAGGGAACTCTTCAGCGGTAATTTGAGAATGAAAAGGCCAACACGTAACGAACACTAGTTTGCATTATTATGGGATCCCAAGTCTACTTACTTTTGTCTCCAATTCTGTAATTTCTGTTTCAAGCCTTATGTTTTCAAGCTCCTTCTCTTGCACTGACAAAAACAATGACTCCAATTCAATTTTGTTTTTTTCAAACCCTGTTACAGCGAGTTGCTCAATGCTTCGCAAACGCTCCAGCGCATTTCTTACATAGCACCTCTCTGAAACTCAAGTAACAAAGCAAGGAAGTCCACTGAAATGCAAATTTTGAGCACAGTTACAGCAGACTAAAAAGAAGATTAAAATACAGAAATACAACAGCAAAGTCTCGGAAATGTGAAGGCATGCGCATCACTATGAATTACAGAGAAACTGTGAAACTCATACTTCACCTCTCCCCTCCCCTCCTAAAACATTAAAAATAACAACACGACCATTTTAAAAACAGTATGATAGCTAGAAAGTAACAAACCAGAATCAACTATAGTTCTAAATTTTTCTAATATTATTAGCTCTTCCAAACGCGATTCATATTCCTCTCTTCTTTGGTTTATGAGTTCCTAAAGCATCTTACGGTTCAACTAATAGTAAAACATAAAAATATAATAATCCCTTCCAAAAAGATATTGAGTATAAGACTAAAAATAAAAACGAGAGAAAGTGCTACAATAGTACTTGAAAATCCCACCTTAGTTTTATTAATAGTTACGGCCGCAACTTCCTTACGCAAATTGTACCACGTTTTCTGGGCTTTAAGACGGCAAATTTCAAAAGCCCGAGCTTCTTCACGTGAAAGCTACAATTTTTTCAAAAAATGCCCAATTAAAGATAAAAAAGCTGTTATTCGAGAAAAACTTTGGTCTATTCCATTTCTGAATCCCTAATCAATAAAAAGAATAGATGTTTATACTAGTTTTCTGAAAAGAATGAAAAAACCTTTCTTGGGTTCAGCAACTTTATTGCGGTAGCTATTCGCGGGTTGTTGCTAGCCATTTGTTTAAGATCACCTTCTACTTTCCTCTCAGTTCTGAAATACATCTTACATAGGTTTTTCTATAAATAAAGCTTATAACAGAGGCATTAAATAATAATAAAATTTGAATAAGACTTACTCAGCATTCAGTTCACTGAGTTCTCTACAGATATTCCGCCTAGCTACGTCTCTTAGACGAGAAATGATAGAATGATCATCAGTTTTACTCTGAAAGCAAGGCACGTTTGCAATCCTAATATCGAAGTCAGCGGAGTCGAACCGGCAAGTCAGTGGGCAAGATTCATTGCTTGTCGTAGGCGCTTCAGGAAAAGTTTCGTCGAAGGACATGATGTAAGTCTTTTCCGGCATCCTTTCACCAGCAAAGCTACGAAGCATAGATGGGAATCGAAAAGCTTAAAAGTAAGAAATAAACACGACGCAAATAATGGAAAAAAGAGAAGAATGAAGATTTAATAGCACAGGAAACAGCTGTTGGACGTACGAGACTGATCATTAGTTAATGAAATCAATCCAGATTCTTGATCATCACATAATGAAGAAATAGAGTCCTTAGGACGCATAATGTCTTGCAACATAACCATAGGGGAAGAAAAAGCGACCGAGCGACTCATTGACTGGTCTAAGCTTTGCCGAATATAGCGTTTTGTTTTTGCAATAGCCTAAAAATCAGAAGTTGCCGTCTACAGCCTATTCGAAAGTGCTAACTCAAAACTACTTAATTTACCTGTAACGCTGGTGAAAGCTGGGAGGAATTTCTGCTAATCACGTTCATGGTATCATTTTTTGAGATGCCTTGTAACTTTGAACTCTAAAGAAAACGTGAATAATGTAACGTAGAAAAGAACTCTTGGAAAGGAAAGCAGATTCAAAAATCTCTAAAAGTTCTTTTGAGATGTTTAACTACTAACTAATAATGAGCGCTGAAAGAGCCGTGAAGGGTCTAAACTTTCGCCACTTAGATGGTCCATCTTCTGATCATTTTGCCTCAAAGGACTTTCTAAGCGAGCCTTTTTTTTCAAAACTGCCAATGGAGAATCAACAAATCTAGCAGAATGTAAAAGCGCAAGATGAGATAATTCGCTATTTTGACCCTGCAATTTTAAAATAACAAGCATAGGACTTTTCTGACAAAGAACAATAAACTATAAATCTTTTCCAAAAACTGCTACGATAAAAACCAGCCGAGTTAGAAAAAACAGTAAAACAAACTTCTTAACTACTCCTTCACGTCAATTTTTCCACCATCACATCTTTGCAAAATACCGCTAGAAGATTAAACCCCAACGCAGCACTTACCTTCTGGTCTTCTCTAATTGTGCCGTCTTGCGAAAACACTTCTTTCATAATGGCAGAATTGTTCGCCTGAAAAAAACTGCCAGAAATCAGGAGCAAAATAATAAAAACTAGACTTCTTAAAACCTACAACCAATAGGATTTCAACCTCCAAAATTTCGTCCTTATCTTAAAACAAAGCTAAGTATGCAGCAGACACTAAAATTAAATTTGTGCAGTACCTCTTCTTCAACAGCAACTGTTTTAAGCTTTTCCTCATCTTCATTAAGAACCACTGTTTCATTCTTCTCTTCGCCGTCGATAACGAAAGTCCCATCCCTTTTTGCAGGAACACATTCGGTAAGAGTAGTCTCTCGCTGAAGTTCAACTAAAAGGTCTAAGCGATAAAATACGTAATATGCTGCAAAATAATCTTCTAAGAAGTCAAGAGCAACGAAATAAAGTTACCGCTTGTCAAAGCTAATTGAGCATCCTCCTCCGCTTGTTTAGAAGAATTTGTTAATGCTTTGAAAAGACTATCAGTGAGCTCCATTTCATCGACTACAGCACCATGAATTACCTTTGCTGCAGAGTCATTTTCAGTGGGAACCTAGAGCAACAACAATAAATTAGAATATTACACTTAAAACATTATCAAAAAATACTCATCAGTCTGATAAAAGTTTTTTAGAGGCTCAGAACAATAATGCTTGCGTTTAACGGCTTTAGGCTGAAGCATTAAAGCGGAACTTTCATCGTACTTTACAAACCGTCAACATTTCAACAAACGAAACATAGAGCTTCTGGTCAAAAAGCATGAAAAAGTACTGATGTCAAAAAATTGCTGACGAGAATTTCAAAAACTTGTGTGCAGAAAAAGGATTTTTGATAACGAATAATGTCTCACCCTCTCCCCTAAAAAACCCCATGCGAATCGATTTTAAGTAAACAGAGGAATTGCTCTGAAAACTAGACTTGAGTATAGCGCAGTGTCTGAATGACGTGTGCAAAATCAACAATGTTAAAAAAGATACCCGAATTCCGCAACATTTAAACGGTACAAAAACAATCTTTCTAAAAGCTTAAGCTCCTTAATGATTTAGAAAACTAGCAGTAGTTCCTAAATCTAACTTTTACTTCTAACGGCAACAACCCTCCTCGTGATAAAAGACAAGTGCCATTACTGGTGAACAGAAGTGATATGCCACATTAGTATCTGGCCCTCCCTCACACTATGCAGCCTTTTGAATGGCAGTTCAAGTGGTGAAGGAGACGAATCAGTAAATAAAAATGAGATTTAAACTACCGTAAAAATACAATCATAATTTTCTTAGAGGAAACAGCGAAATAAAAGCAGCAGCCAGATTACAACGTGAGATATTACCCGCAGCTTCTATTTCGCCGTTTTAAAAAGGTGATTTTCTGATTCTGGAACATATTTTCTGAAACTCCCTGACCCCTCGTTCTTCTCTTCCTCCCACTTCTCTAAACTCTCCAACCTGACCAATAGTTAAACGTTTTAATAGTGATTCCGCCTACGTAGAAACGTTCCCTCTTTTATCCCACTCAAGTACTTTTTTATATTTATCTATTTTTATTCTTTTTTTTCTTCAGACCACACTTCACAGCATTGCAGAACGAAACTTCTATTGAAAAGTCATTACTGACCTGCCTCAACTCACTGTTCTTCTATGGAAACAGTTTTTATCTTTAAATTTTCTGACATCAGTCGCTTCTGTAAATCTTTCTTGGATTCTACTCTCAGTGAAAAATTCTGAATTATCCAACTAACTGTTCTTTCGAGATAGAAAAATTAAAAATACTTCTCCCCTTTCAACTGTTTCAAACCTCATAAATCTGCAATAAAAAATTGAATACATATTCAGGTCGCAGCACAAAAATTGTCGGTGTTAATTACTTTCAAAATCAAGGCAGAAAAAGTTCCAAGTTTTGATTTTTGACAATAAACTTACCTCATCGGGAAGCCCAAAAAGCTGTCGAGTGGCTTCGTCTTCTTCCTGATCAAAAGACGTACACTGCCGCCCAACATTCTCATTTCGTCTAACATCTCCCTCAAACGTTGCGAAGTTCTCTTTATAACCCTGCAGTCGCTATCAAAATGCAAAATTTATAACACCCAAAATCGGACTGAAACAATACATTCAACATACATCTATCGCTGAACTGAATAACAGACGAGTTGCATTCGGTTCAGTCACTGTGCTGCACTTAGTGTCATTATTACTGCAAGCGTTCGTAAATTCAGCAGCATCACCACGGTATTTCCCACAAGGTTTTTTTGGTGAGCCGCCCTTATCATGAGAATCTGCAACATTCCTAGCTTCCTTATTAGCAATTCTTAAATTATTGCTAATTCTGCCCATGTAAATTTACCAAAAGAAGCATCCGATCCAAAAAGGACCATAGTGTTGATGTGGCCAGAGTAATCATTTATAAATCCCCGAGGCATTGGGGTTGATGCGCTCATTGGTCGAAAATCTGGTACACTTTTATCAAAACCTAAGCAAGGAAAACACGTGTAGCTGTTTTTTCTGTTTTAAAAAATAGGAACAAACAAATGCAAAAACAGTCTTATCATCAAGTAATGAAAGTTTTACTAAAAAAGCAAAAAATCCCAGACAAAATAGCTGAATTATTACCTGGGTCATCCAGTTTACCTTGTGACGTGCCACTTTCGACAGCGGAATTTGAACTAAAGGTTGAAATACGACTGCAAAAGGTAAAGCAACATTAGCAGCTCAAGACGTTGAATTGAGATGACCTTTCAAAAATACTAAAACAGAGAATTCTCCTTAGATATAGAATCAAACTCACGTTGAGTGTAAACCATCCGAACTTCCTGTATCACCAACTGAAAATTCAACAATTAAACAACTCAAGTAAAATAAAAAAATTAAAATTTTAAATGATTTTAGCTTACGCCTGATTGGTTCTTTAAGCGGTGAACGTGTGATATCGTTCCGTTCTCTATCAAATTCCCTGAATCATTTGTAAAATAAGGATCAACCTCACAGCAAATACATATAATTATATTTACAGGCGTATACTTACTGGACTGTTCTCATATTATGGAAACTAACACGTCTTTTGGCAAGATTTGTCGTAGTCACCGAAACTTCACCATACTCCTGGCTACTTACATGAGTAGACTGATGAGGCTTTAATATCTGCAAATACTACTTTTGAAGGACGCCTGCTAGAAAAAATGCAGCAGATACGTATAACAGCAGTTAATACTAAATAAAAAAAAAAAGAACTTTCTTGTCTAGTATTTACAAACGTTGGAGTAACATGCCCATACAGAAAAGGAGAAACACATTCAGAATCATGAGGACTGAATTAAAATTAAAACCACATGCTAAACGAAGAGTTACCGATGATATTCTCAACTGACGATCCATCTTAATTCGAGGAAGCAGCTGTTTTTAATATTTCACTTCCTAATCAACTACCTGAAACAAAGTCAAGATGACAGAAGTATTAAGAATGAGATAAGTCATCCTAAAAATATGAGTACGAAGCTCTGTCTAACAGCTTTTTTGGCTACCCTATCGACCACGAAAATTTGTGCATGCAGCTTAAATGGTGCAGATTATGTAAATATTACTGGGCTGACTAGAGGAGGCTTAAAAAACGTGGGAATTGTGAAACAGGAAATATACGTGGAAACCGGCTTTGAGCTTTCTAGTTCCTGTTGTGAAACGCCACAAGGGGTACAATAGCACTTTAGCACTAGATCATTAGAAATTCAAGTGCGTATACACACCCAAGTCCATAACAGATAGATCGGGCATGATTGAGAATTTTGTGCACGAGAACTAGGGTAATATTAGCAACAAAAAGAAGCATTTTTGGGAGTGACACACTTAACTGCATTAGCGTTCAGACATACTTAACTACATTAGAATGAAGAATTCTCAAATCGTTTTTCTTTATCTAACTTCACTTTAGCAGCTCAACGAAACGCATTGCGAATTCCTCCTCTCACTTGGTCGTTATTCAATATCAGTCGAAATCACATCACCAAACGCTTCAAAATACCGACTCTTCACTTGTCCATACACACAAATCACAAACAAAAAACTAAAAGTAAAAGTAAAAGTAGAAATAGAAGTAAAAATAAAAATAAACAAACAAATAATTACATATGAATAAACGAATAAAAAGACAAGTGAAAAACACTAAGAATCCACGGTGTGCTACGAAATCAGACAAATAAATTTTGAACGCAACATTCAAATAAACTGCTGTCCCGCAAATTTTTTGAATTTGGTCTTTAGTAACAGAAGCGCTGTATTAATCTAGCGTTCATTCTAAAGAGAATATTTGAACTTTAACAAATCCGGGAACGAAGATTCACCGGGCAGTTAAAAGTCAAATACACAAACGAATATCAAATATCAAAAGATAGAAGAAGCCAATCGAAAACAAACAACGAAAATAATATACGGCTACTAAACTGCCCTTCAGGAACAACACAAGACTATGTAGACTGTAATTTACAATGTATAACTCATAATATATATATATAACTCATAATACATACCCTGTAACATATAATTTACGACATGTAATTAATCATATATGATTTGTAATGTACGGTTTAAGGCCATTCCGTGTCAAGTCGCATACTTTTTTCAGTGGTCTTATTGGTTTTTTTTTTCATTTATTGCCTATCTGTAGCACTTAATACCGGATTTTGAAACCGATGGAGCTTACCTCAAAGGGCATGCTGTCGGGAAAGCAAAACCGTTATGAAATACGTAAAAAAAAATACAGTTTTTGCGGAACATATTCCCCTCTAAGAACTTGGAGCTTTTTTCATTCACGATGGATTTCTATAGGTTTTATCCCCATTTGAAAAGCTGTATCAGAAGAGTGGTGAAATATGTACAGTAACACGTGTTGTACGAGATTGAAATAGAAACAGAAACTCAAAATGTTTTCTTTAAAGAACGATATTTTAAATTCTTTAAAAAAGGCACATCTTTTGAAGGCACTGTTTTGCAAAACATATTAATGCAAAATAGTGTCTTTCTAGTATTAGGAGTTACGATTCCATAAGTGACAGTAGACAGCAAGAAATCCTTAGCTAACGCACTGTTTTGGCGCATTCGCAACTGACGGGCCCCCCTGTTTCAACTAAAACATTATTAATTTCAATTATACATATAATTGTTAAAAAATCGTTTAACTCTTCTACTTCAGTCGCCAGTAACTAGTCAAAATCTTCCTTTTGAATAATGACTTGAAGTTTCTTTTGAAAAAGTACTACTACTATGATTACTTTTTCGGTCTGTTTCGCTTTGCTTCCTTATTAAATTCATCTCAACGGTATATGTCACAGTCAGTACTGCTTTTTGGCTGAGAGCATTTTTTGCTATCACTTTTATAGCAGTGCATTAATTTGAAACTATAAGACATATTGAGAAGACTAGTAGCAATACCGACATAAAAGAGGCACTTGTAGATAGAATCTTAACTCCCAGTGACCATCAAAAATAAACTTCAAACCACTGGAAAGAAATATTGGTGTTTTTAATGATTTCACAGTAATATGAAAAGCAAAGAGCACTTCCAGCATCACATTTTTGAGTACGTTAACCAGTCAAAGGTGTAAAAAATTTTATTGCATCATACAATGAAGTACCAGAAATAAAAGTTCAAACGTCTTTTTCTTCTGGTTGTCATTTACGACTTTTTCATCCTAGTTTAGTAATCATTTATTGGATGACGAAACTCAGGTAAAAGGCAAGCGGTAATAACTAAGACTTTATTATGCTGAAGTCAGTGAGTGTAGCCGCAAGAACCCTCGTTGTTTC
Source organism: Enterobius vermicularis (assembly GCA_900576705.1). Taxonomy (NCBI): domain Eukaryota; kingdom Metazoa; phylum Nematoda; class Chromadorea; order Rhabditida; family Oxyuridae; genus Enterobius; species Enterobius vermicularis. The sequence goes on from UXUI01009705.1 coordinate 17,369, forward strand.
AGTGCTCTCCTTAGTGCTTCCGTCCCCACCAATAGACGGGAACTGCAGTTGTTGCTGCCCAGCTGGTGCAAATACTTAACAAGCAATTATCGATGCCTTGCCATTGAACTGATTACGTCTTCTGCGTGTATGCAGTTAAAGATTATTTGTATGTGCAATGTGTATATTTGGAGGATGTTTGGTGGTAGGTTGAAAGTGAAAGAATTATAATTAATGAATCAGGACTTGGACTTCCGTTATTCTCTCCATTTCGTGAAAGTGCGGTTATTGAACACCTTATTTGGATGCCCGCCAACTTCTTAGGTTAACAAACTCTTGGACGCGATGTAGTATTCCCTTGCGTTTTTGCAGTTGCTGCCTCGG
>UXUI01009708.1:5388-17612 GCA_900576705.1 Enterobius vermicularis
CACGTAGAAACCCTTTAAAAAATTTTCAGTACCTTTGCCGAAATACTCAACCAAAACGGTATGGAGAGAAAAGATAAAATGATAGATAATTGGGTTTGAGCGGTAAATAAAATCAAGCGAAAAAATTTATAACGGTACTTTTAAACTTATTGAAACTGATAAGCAATTCACAGCATTTTTTCTTCTGTTAAATACACCTTAAGAATTAACCGTTTAATCGCTTTTGAAATTGTTCTTTAATTATTTTTAAATATGTTGCTTAGTTTCTTCCTGACGTTTCAGGCTAAAAATTTTCACAGCAACAGTTTTGGCTAAGTGTATGTGCGTATATGATTATTGTTATTGCTTAATAAGCAAAGCAAAGCAAACAAAGGGCCTCTTGGAAACTAGAAGGAGGAGGCGAAAGGGGTCAGAGGACAGTTCTTTTTGCACTTTTGAAGGAAGCATGGCACTTTTGTAATTTCTTGGCTACGTTGTCACTGTTGTTTGGAAGCGGTAAGGAAACGTCCACTGAAAGAAATTTCAAGGCACTTGCAGAAGGTGTCAGTTTTACTGGGATTTACTAGCTTGGATTGAAAGCATGTGGACTGCTTGAGCTGACGATCCGCGCCGTCAAACCTTTCTTAAAAATTTTTTCTAGACCAGCTACTTGACATACGATGTCAACATAATTCTGTAGGCATCGCATTTTTTTTCGTGTTTACTTTCAAATCCCTGCCATGAAGACTCCGCTGAATTCGTTTAAGTTCTGTTTCCGAGGTCAGCGGAGTTCACCGAGTAGCAAACTATGAAGTGCTGATAGCTTTTTTTGTCTTTTTATCAGGCCTTGATAAATACCTTACAGGTCCGAAATGACTATACCTCTATGTAGGATGTATTTCATGTCATTGATAGGAGTGCTACGTGTTCTGCTCTTCTACCAGTACAAAAAAGTATTGCCTATTCCTCTTTCGATTTCACCAAAGGACAGTTGATTTTATAGAACTCCGTCTAAGTTGCATTTTCTTTTATAAGCATTGTTTCGTTTGTCTTACTCAATGGTGTGGTCCTCTTGATTGTGTGCTTTTGGTCAGTCATTTGCAAAAAATATTGCAGAAGGAACTCATTTTCTAGATGGCAGTTTGAGACCTCATCCATTACGCACATTTTAAAGTCATTACAAAGGCAGTTTTATTGTTACGTTTTTGTCACGAGACCATTAATAGACGGATAAAACTGACCTTCAACACAAGTCATGGCACTCCCAAGAGGTATTTAAGTATAGCCAAATTTTTTTCAGTGTAGTTTACTTTCCTACGACTAAGTAACATTCTGACTGGAATTCCGCACTTGTTGCGTTCGATACGTGATGACATCATGTCACATCACCGCATATACGCATTATTTCTTTAAACAGTAATTCCCCGCTCACCAGTCAAACCTCAAACTCTTCATCGAACAACGATAGTTTTTGAAGAACTCTCGTGGCTGAATGTTCTTAAACACCTCATAGAAATTAAGAGAACGAGATTAGCAGTCGCTAATCAGAATGGTAATGTAATGAAACTATTTGGGATGGTTTTACATCTTGTTTCGCAACTTGTAATAAAACGTTTTCAAAAAATTTTTTGACGGGCTTTGAAGCGAGTTGAATACGGCTAAAAGCAGATCTCTGTCAATAAACAACGTCTGTATTGGTTAAACATCCTCTACATGATGCCTGAAAAGAGCTGCAGTAAATAAGTTTATGTAAACGTTGAACGTTACCTTCATCCATTCTTAGAACGGCAGTAGAAGGACGCTTCTTAAATGAAGACAGTTTTTACATTAAGTCAGTAACAAAAGCAGCATAAAGATTATCCTGGTTCTTAGCTTTTTAAACTGAAAATTCTTTCAAATTGAAGCTAACATTTAGGGACCTCATTTGTGAAGCACCGCGAATTTTCAGTAGCCCCCGTGGACGATTTTTAATTTCTTAGAGGTGACCTAGAGCGGGACTTCAAGAGACCAAGCGGTCGATAAAGAACTGCATCAATGCAAGCTCCATTTGGCAATACCACAAGCGTGCAGGAAGTTGCGTTGTGTTTTGAAGTGGTATTCTTACTTGTTGCGCAGTTAAAAATCATCAATACATAGCAGTTACTTACATCTGCAATTTTAAGCTTTCTACTACTGTAGCCAAAAAAGAATGTAATAATCAGCTTTTGCTTAATTAGTTCTCTTAGGTATGTGCTATTGTAGGTTTTATATCCAGGCATACTATGCACATATACAGGTATGCGCGTTTTTCTAGGAACAGAATATTCTGGTTGTTTGGAAGATTTTCTTTTTAGTTTTCCAAAGTACATAAGCAAAAAAGGAATTAAAGCACTTGTATGAAACCGGCTTTGAAATGAAGAGCTTGCTAAAACAAAAAATTTTTGAACTAAGCACTGTTGCCTTATGTAACTATCGACTATGTAGTTCTTGCGTTTGAACTCATGACTGGGTACTGAAGAGTGATGGATAGCGAAACTGGCGGATATGCGTTGGTAGGTTTCAGATATTGCGTGTTAAAAACGTTATATTGGTGAATGGGTAATTGCAGTGGGAAAACCAGCGTTTTCTGTGTGTTCTTTATAATTTGTCAGTTATTAATGTTCTACAGAATCTAATTTTCAACTGATTTGAAACAGTTGTCATCGCCTCTTTTACGGTAGTTCTGTACAGTTCTTTGAAATTCTTTTCTGCTAAGGAAGTTTCAAAAGCAGTGTAATTCAAATTAAATATTTTTTTCTGAAATTTGTTCAGTGGTTATTGCTAATTTGTTGCGGTCAGTGGGAGTAAGAAATTAATTTAGTCTTAGCAGAAGAGAGGAAGAATGAAAGTGACGCTATTGCTTGAGGACTTTTATTGGAAAATAAGTCAAGCATCCTCATCTATTATGCATTAGGCTAGGACTTCTGCGAGGTGAAAAAAATTTATCGAAACGACTAGCAAAATATTCAATAGAGTTGCTCTTTGGGATGACATCTAATTACGCAACTGCTGGTCTGAGCCACAAAGCTAATACCACTACCATCGTTGAAAGAGAGCGACTTTTGGATACACCTATGGAAGCGGTAAGCAAATTTGCGTTGTCAATAACTAAAGTTTATTAAAGATAAGTTTTATGTGTCTATAAATTAGAATAAGGAAGAGTCAATCGGTTTGATAAAAATGCAGAGAAGACTATTGATTTGGCTCCATATTGTAAGAGAAGTTTGTATTTATCAGCCACTGGACAAGATTAACTTTGGAAAAATCTGAAATAGCAATTTAAAAAACTTTGAAGTTTAAGGTTTTATTTTTTCTTTACTGAAATTTTCAAATATGACTGTGTAAGAGGTTGCAACGCGAAAACGCTGTTGAACTTTTAAGTTTATTTTGGTAAGCGGTTGAAGTTGAAATAATTTTCATAGTCTCTAATAACTTTATTTTCATCCAGCTTTGCAGCGGAATTTTGCTAGGTCACTCAGTTTAAAAATATATCTTATTTGCTTCAAAAATTCTTTGAAATTTTTTGTGGTGTAGAAATTAAAAGGTGATTGTTTTACATTTTCAATCGAAAAAAAAAAATAGGAGCAAGGAGTTACTAGCGTTATCGAGATCTCATTAGGTGTTAAAGTCGGATTTACAGTGTCGTTTATCTTTGATTGGCATTTTAGAAATCTTAAAGCTCAGTTATTTCAAATTTTGTTTTTTTGGGATATAGTTGAGAGACAAAACTTATAATGCTCTCTTAGTCAATCTTTGAAATTTGAAAATCTAAAGTCTAGAAGAAAATGGTTTCAGAATAAGTAATTTTAATTTTTAAAATTTACGAGAAAGCTAATGGTACAAAGAGTGAGGACCTCAAAGTCATTTTTTTTACAGAGAAGCAAAAGAATTGTGGTTCGACAGAAACCGGAATTGTATTTATGCAGTAATAGTGTTACTGTGGGAAATGAAGGACCATTGTGTGGTAACAACTTTTTTTCTGAAATAATCTAAGAATTTTTTCTCTCTTTAATTAACTTCTTTACCGAAGGAGAGTAGCGGAACATTAAAGAGGGAACGGAAAAAGAGGCAATTCAACAAAAATGTTCTCGATCTTCAGAAATTTCGAAGAGTTAATATATAAAATGTTTGCAGTTTTTAAAAGCTACGTCGTTGTTCAGAAAATTTCTTAGTGAAATTGGTTAAGGCAGCTTCACGTGCTGTAAACATACAGCTTCTGTGATTTTAGAAACAAAACAGGAATGTGATAATATTGAAGAGGAAGAGGCATCTGTTATAGATAATGGTGCTACATATGATAGTTTTAAAGAAGAAATGAGTGATGAAGAGCTGTCAAGAACCGTAAATCTTTTTAACTTTTTCTGCTTGTAAATAAAGAATGAAAAGCCTAATTTATATTTATTCTGCGCTAACTCAAAAACTTGGATTCAGTAATGTTGCTTTTAGCAGGATTTTAAGCTAAAGAGTTGCTGGTTTCTAATTGGTGACTGTGCGTAACTCTAATTAGATTTTTATAGGGACATGATGCGCAAATTAACAGATTCATTAAGGAGAAGGAATTGCAGCAGCCACTGAAACAGATTCAAGCTATCCTCTACCGAGAGCAGCAAAGGAGGTCTCCTCCAGAATTTTGTCCTATACGTGATGAAAAAAGTACGTTATCCTCTCTCTACTACATTTCAAAGCTATTTTACTGCACAATTTCCTAAATCAAACAGAGGAGAAGTTTACCACACTGAATTCAAAAAGTAGCTTATTAATTTGGCCAATCTTAATGTGATAAATTGTATTTCCAAAACTGTGCTCTATTTTTTTCCTAATAAGAGATTTGCGAGAAAGAAGAGCTAAAATATAAATTCTCATTTCTCATTTCCTTGAAAGAATAATAATTTAAACCTAATTTTAGTTAAAATTTATCTTTTAGAAAAACCATTGAATTTGAGTTTACTTAGTGTTACTTTCATAGAGAAGCCAAAAATTCTATAAGTTTGCAAGTTTCTCCGAAAGTGGTGCTATTTCAAACTGTTGAGTGAAATAAAAAATTGTAACTGTTTTACTGTGACCATTGATCTGATAACTACTTTAGACTGCAAAAAAATAACAAAGCTAAAAGCAGATGATAGTTTGGTTTGTGGGGACTTGAAAAAATTGCGATCAGACGCACTAAAACCTCATTATTTGTTTTATTTATTCTGGTCACCTGTGTAGTACGGAGTCTAAAGATATAATTCACTAGAATCGGGGATTTCTAAGGCATAATTGTAGGTCGTATTTTTTCATTTTTGATATATAATTTTAAGTTTTTCGCAATAACGTTTGACAACTCATCTTTCGCTGATTTCTATAAAATGACTAAACAGTTACTCCCACCAGCACCTTAATACTGTCAGTAAACGTCTTGCAGTGAGAATTAAGTTTTTGAAATATCAGAATTTGTGCAAAACTACCAGATAATTGAGTTTAGAACTTAAATATGGATCTTATTTCTTGTAAAACTGATCTTAGGGCACCTTCAAACTTATCTTTTCTGCTCTGCAGTCGCTTTTGAAAATTTTTTTAAATTTTTATTGCATTGACTTGCTTTGTGTAAAGTCTCTTAAAATAGTAGTGATGGAATTTTTAACCAATTTTATGCCATTCTTGTGCACTTTTTCAAGTTTATTCGCATCGCTTGTGTGAAAAATTTTTTTGAACAGCTGGCTGCTTTTTTTCTTTTCTTTATCGGTCTAAAAAGCGTAATTTGAAATAAACTTCAAAAGCGATAAAAAGCTGATGAAAGTGGTGAAGGCATGCATCAACAAATTTTTTCAAAGGTGAGGAAGATGTCGTGGATGGTGCTCTTCCAATAAGTTCTATAGCTAAGCGACAATTAGAAGAAGGCAGAACTGTAAGTTATTTTAATGTATTCTCTTCTATGGCCTAACTAGTTGAAATTAACAAACAAGATCAAATGGATTTATTAGTTTACTGAAAACGGGCAGTCCGGTTTCAGGGACGTCGAGTTGATCACATGGCATATGTTAGTGTTTCTCGGCAAGAACTTTCTCAGTTTAGCAGGAATCCTCACATCCGAAAAATCATTATTGGGGGACCAAAAAGCAGTGAAACGAATGATAAAGTATAAAGTTACAAGATTATTTACTTTCTGCAAAATTTTTTGAAGTAAGCAGTATATTTGTTTTTGGTTCTATTTTCTTATTAAATGATAAGTGAATTTTAAGGTGATACTCTTATTTGGTTTTAAAAAAGCTGGTAAAACGTCAGTGATTAGCAGCGTTTTAAATTATTTATACGATGTTAAAAAGTACCATAATTTTAGGTAAGTTTCAAATATAATTTTTAGGCCGTTCGTAGTTTCTTTATACTATAAAGCCTAAAAAATGATTATTTTAAACTAAAATCTGAAAAAGAAAACTGTTGTTTATGATTTGCGGCATTTGAACTTATGGTACGGTCAACAGTAATCTGGTTTCACGAATCAGCTTGATCGATTCAGACGGTAAATTAAGCTTTAAACTCGTTCAGGTTTGTTTTGGAAGAAGACATTCAATCTACCAGTGACCTTGTTGAGTACGTGGTCAACAACTCGGTGTTGCAGTACTCAGTAACTTTCGTTGACACACCTGGCGTGCTTGATAAACAGGGCTATAGCGATACATCTAGTATAATAAAGGAGTGGTATGAAGAGGTGACTAGAATTCGTTTGATATCTAAGTGAAACTATACTTTAGTTTCAAATCGGACATTAATGACAGCAGTTTACCGTTAGACAGGTTCTATTTTACTGTCATTTCAAAACTCTTGAAGACAGGTTAAAATTTTAGAAGTTACTTAAAGAAGGAAAGTTTTGTTTGGATGCGATAACAATTGTTTTGAAAAGTGACGAACAGGAACTGACTTGGCCGTACATCCACGAATTAGCGGCAGTGAAAAAAATGTTTGGTGACGATTTAAGAGTTAATGTACTGCCGGTAATAACATATTCTGAGGTTCGCTCAGTAAATGTTACTTGTTCTTAAATATGTTAATATTAGTTTTTTAGCTGTACTATACGTTAATTTCGTGGAAGTATTTCATAAAAAAGTTGTTAAGACTTTTTTTAATTTTACAGATATTACCTCAACCAACAGCTGTCAAAGCTATGGCTTACGCTAATATAACTTTTCTGGAATATTATAAAGTAAACAGCGCAGGATTTGCCCAGTATGACGGGAAAATTAGCAAAAGTTTATACAGTGACTATTTTGAAGACGGTTTATTGTCATTCAAGCGATATTTTTCTGTAAGGGCTTGTTACTCCCCAACAACTGCACAGCACTAAGTAACACAAATACATGTTCAAATCTATTGAAAAAACAAAATTTAAAAATATTTATACATGACTGCATGAATTTTCTGAAGATGCGAACGAAAATAATCATGTTTTTTTAATTGCCAGTTTTTGTTCTACACTGGTAACACTTTTTACTTGAAGAATGATTTATAGCTTTTAAGCGAGCCAGCTAAAGAACAGTTAATTTAGGATCTAGACGACTTGGAGCAGCCTCTACTATCGGTGAAGACGAAGCCATGTTTGGTACCAGCCGGTACCTAGAGGTTGACTGAGAAAGAAGTAGAAGAAGAAATTAAGTTTCTTCTGTCGATAGTCACATACATGATTGAGCAATTTTTTACTGAGAAAACCTTCGTTACAAGAAAAGACATAGTTAGATACTGTCCAGGGAAATAAATCATTTTTTTATTTTTAAATAACTGTATAAAAAGTAAATGTTGATTTGTTTTCATTGTTTAACTGCTTTATAGCTCAGATTTTTGTCATATGAATGGAATATCAGTTTTTAATTGGTTTATATATTTCATTTTTGTTTTGCAGTTTTCAACTAGATTAATTCATTTTATTGCCTGTAACCAGAGTTACGCTCAACACCTGATCTGTTATATATGTTTTCTTATTGGCAAACTGCAGAATAAACTACATAAAATTGAGCGAAGAAGTATGTTGTAAAAATTTTATTACTTTGTATCTACTGATAGCTGTTTTTTATTGTATTATTAGTTAGTAATTTTTTTTTTAGATGTCACTAGTTTGTACTGAGATCATTGAAACAATTTTTTTTCTAAATTTCTTGCAACAACAATTTTTTTGCTGTTTTGTTTCTTTCGGCTCAGCCTGAGGAACAAAGAGCAGGGACAGTGCGATTTCTTTATGGTCAATTCACCGTTGCAAGTATGGCTTTGATCTTCAGCACCTGGGTCCTGTAGTTTGAGGCTGCCTTTGAAAACCACAACGTCAGTTAACAGCGATTTCTTCTAGGGATGTTTAAACTTTTACCTTAATTGCTTTACCTGAAGACTAGCTCTAGGAAGACAATAGTCTTCTTTGAAAAGCTAAGTAATTATGCAAAATTTACAGTAAAACAAAAAGAAATGAATTTTTCAAAAGTATTTCCAACCACAATGAAGTGCTTCATTCTCGCGATTTCTTACTCAGCTGTACTTGTTTCCAACAACTGTTTGTAAATTCTTTTTCTTTCACTTTTTTTTTTTTGGATAAATGCCGGCAAAACTTGGCCATAATAATGCAGCAAGGACCATCGAAAACTATGCCATTAGCAAACTCACTTTTCAGTTACTGTTCTTCTTGTATGAAACTGTTACTTGAGGTTTGCAAAAATAGAACTTCATCCGTCAACAAAAGTTTTCTTTAGCTTTATTTATAATTGTTCATAAACAACAGTTTTAGGTCACAGCTGCTGTTGTAGAATTTATTTCGTAAATTGACGTAAATAAATTTTTTAAAGTTTTATGTTCTAGAATCACACTAGTTAAAAACGTCAATGATTAAAAAAGACGGTTTTCCACTTAGCGAGACTGTCAGTGTATTTAAATGTTTGTTATAGTTTTGCCTTTTATTGACTTCCTAACAGAATGGTCTCAGTTTTGGAAAAGAACTGTTTTGCTGGCTAACATCTGTTGCATTAGCGGTGGACAGCTTAATCGTTTTGATTAATCGGTCATCTGATAAACAAATTATAGCATTTTTGGTCACTGACGCCCACTTTCAAACATTATGCAACTGTATCGTTGTCGTTATACTTTACCAGAGAAAACGTTAAAGCGTCTTCTACCATAACTTGTTTACAAAATCCAAAATTGCCCCCGAAATTCTCCACTAATTATTTTTATTGACGACGATGACAACATTTGTATTAACGACTTATCGCAAAGATGTGAGTTTTGGCGGTATCTTGATGCTTAATCGGTATATTGAGGAAATTTTTCCATTGCAATAAGCTTCTGACTTTATTTTTCGTCTTTAAAAATAATTCAGGTGTGGTTTTCAAGCTGAAAGGTTCAAACTACTGTCTATGTCGGTAGTGCAGTTGTTATCTAAATTTTGGTAGTTTAGTTGTCACACTATTTTTAAGTAAAACGAGCAGAATTTATGTGTTTACTCTAACAGCATTTTGAAAATGAAACAAAAAATCAATCAAATTTCTAATAATCTTTGTTTTGATTGTTTTTCCTGAGCAGATCCAATTAATCATCGAAAAAAGTACGAGAAAAGTGACAATTTTTTCCCTAGTTAAGCATCTGGTTCTAGAGTTTTTAGCTGTTAGGGTGACAAATGACCAGAGGGAAGATATTACACTAAAATGCCTTTCACCGATTTTTTGTGAAAAGGGCAGGAGAAATAGAAAGCACAAATTCAAACCGGTAACATTGTACAAATTGGGTAGGTTGTCAGTTTCACTGTTCGTTTATTAATCATTCTTCTACCATTATTAAAAATCTTCTTTATTTTGTCGTTCTATTAGTGCTTTTTTATCTTGTCAAATACGTTATGTGAATAAGAATAGAGTTGGTAACAGTGTTAGTCTGTAATGTTTAACATTTTCGCTGAGCACCTTTCATTGTCAAAATTAGTATTAGTTGATAAAAACAATTTGACAAATATGAAAACTTTATGTTTATTTTGATACTTACTTTCTTTGTATTAATTATTACAACAATTTATTCTTTCTTGTTCATTCATCCTTTTTTTGCTTTATAGCTCCCAGCTTGGAATAATTCAAAAACTCTCATTAGAAAGCTGTTCAGTTTACATTATTTTTTTTAATGCATACGTTGTCGGAAAGAACTGCATTGAAAATGGTGTCGTTTTTTCTGCTTTATAATCCGCTGATAATACAGGGGGTTGTTCATTTAATCAATTATATTATTGGTGATTAATTTTTGTACGCTCAAAGGACAACTGTTAAATTAACAGACTAGAAGAGCAAACTAAATTTATCAAGGATTTGATACAGTTATGTTTAGTATTTAAATTATATATTTTGTAAATATGATTATTATATAAAAATAGCTAAGAACAGTTAAATTATTAACAGCTGTAGTAACTGGAAAACTTAGGTTATTTCAAGTGGTTGTGGAGAAGCAAAAAAGAAAAATTTTTTTCTAATTGAAACAGATTCTAATAACATAAGTGTTTCTTTTTAAAATTCAATAAAGGTTTGCTATTCATTCGGTGATGTAAAAAAAACTCAAGTTTCTCTATTAACAATGCACTTTGTTACAAATTTTAACATGTAAAAATGACGCTTATTTTTATCTTGTGTGTTAGTCTTATATGTTGTTGTTAGAAGAGTTTGAGTTGTATACGCTTGGCGTACATAAAAGAAGTTTGTTGAGCAATAAAAGAAATTGGCTTTTTGCTTAATATACTACGTGCTGTTTGCATATCATTTTGACACGTCTATGCCAATAGATTCGTTCAATGTAGTTGTTGGTAATCGACTTTATTATCTTAAACATGCCTGACTGTCAAAGCATAAAGGTTTAGTAAACCAAACTTTACTGCCATGCGTACCTGGCTAACGACAGTCAAGTGCTTCTTTTTTTTAACAATGGAATTTTCTTGTCGCTGACAAGGTTTTTGAAAAGCTGTAAAATGCTTTATAATAATTCCAAACACAAACAACTAATATTTTACTTTCTAGTCAGTGCACAACTTTATAACTTTAGTTTCTAATCTTAGTAATGATCATTGTTTAAGTTTTTTATTGCTAATTGCTTTGCATCAATGGCTATAGCTTTACAAGTGTTACAGTTTTGACAGCTGATGATAAACGATTGTAAGGATAATAAATAAATAAATAAAGACTATAAGTTTGAAAAAAAAAAATGAAAATATTTAAGGAATTAATTTTATGTGCAAAATAAAAAATACTTCGTAATTATAGTGGAGTTGTGTATGACTGTACAGGTTCTGCGTATACAGATTTTAAACATAAATGGTTAATCTTTCATCAAGATCAAGTACACAACGAATTTCACAGTGGTTGAAGACTTTCTCAATAGGTAAAGCCTTTTTACTACATGAAAGGCTCCGAAATTTCAATTTTTGACTTTTGTTTTTTATTCTCTACTTATGCTTCACAGTTATATTTGCTAACCCAAAATTTTATTAGAAACAGAAAAAAAAATTAGAAGAGTATAAGAAAAACGTTAAACAAATGCTTGAATAAAGAGAGTTTTTTTTTTTTGTTTCTTTTTTGGTTACTGCTTCTGTTCTATTCTTGTTGACTGTGTTGTCTGTTAAGTAGCTGTAAAAAGCGTAGCACTGTTGTAATTGCTCATAGTTTTACTGATAAGTTTAATTTCTAAAAAAATTATTTAGCACCAATTTTTTTCTTTACTTCAGTTTGACAATACGTTGCAATATCTTAATTTAGAATTTTGTAAGAAATAACTATTTTGGTCTATAGCTGGCTCATTAAAACTGGAAGTATGGTAAACAAACTGTTATTTTTAAAGCCAATAAATTAACTCTACCTTGGAGAGGTTATAAAATTCCAGTTCTGTGATCATGATTGACGCGGCCACACTGCTAATATATAACTTGTTAAAAAACTTAATCTTGGAAGATTTACAGTGCAAAAACTGTTGGCTGGAATTTGAAACTTTTTTGTGAAAGAAAAAGAAAACATGGTGAGTTGATAACGTGATACAAAAGATTACAAACTAACTTTTGGTCTTAAACAATCCTATTTTTGAAGCAAGGGTTAGAGAACCTTATCATTTCTTTACATCTACCATTCGTTTCATCATAGTGTTGTCAGTTTGCTATTAGACAAACACTTCTGTGCTTAATTTCCAAAATTTAAAACTGTTAGATGTATTATTTAGTCAACTCTCATAATTAATTTCAAAAGTTTCTTTGCAAT
>UXUI01009709.1:6432-16593 GCA_900576705.1 Enterobius vermicularis
AAAGCTTAATTTTAAGTGCAATACCATGCACCAACTTCTGTTTGCTTCCGTTTCTTGATATACTTCTATCAATATTATTACGAAATTCCAACAAAATAACAAAACTTCCCAAATCTGTCGTATTTTGAAAAACACTCCGTTCTTCTAAAGATGCACTTCTCCCCGTTTAATCATTTTACAAGATTTAAAACTAAAAATTCAAGCATCTTACAGACAGTACATATATATGTGCGCAGGCCAGACTGAATGATCTGATCAGGGAGCGTAAGGAAATTGCAATACCTTCGCCGTTTCATCAATGGTATTGTTGCGCGACACCGCGTGGCATTCACAGTTTAATGCGGTTCCATTTTGTTGCAAAATTCAGTATCATTTATAAATTGGAGTCCTGCAACGTTGCCCTTTGGCGCTTGTCTCGGAAACATTTTGTTTATGAATTGGCAAATTTTCAAAATGAGATTTTTTTCTGCTTTTGCTTTCGAGTCGCAATTTTCCGTTCGCCAAATGCATTTCCCAGGCTGTGATGGTATTTGTGTATCATAAGCGTAACTGGAAAAGTTTCGCAATTTCGTTAGCATCTTCGTTTTCCTTTCACATTTCATTTTGGATTTTTCATCACTTATGGTATTTTTTTTGACTTTCTCATGTTAGGTCGTGCGGGATGTCTGATTTCGTGTCGCAACTTTCACTGTTGTTTTACTGTCTTAATGCTCTACGTTTGTCTCATATCTGTCTGATTTTCTTGCCATGGTCGTTTTTCTTACTGAACTTTTCAGTTTACGTCTTTGCCCGATAATCGGTATAAACTTATCGGAATGACAGACGGCACAGCAACATTAAATGGGCAGAGGTATTTTTCCGCTGTTTTAAACAAGTCTTGTAAATTCTTTAAAACATTTATTAAATTTTCGAGAAGTAACTTTTTCTGCCGCAGTAAAGTATTTTTAATATGAGTATTTTGAGTTATAAAAATGAAGCAGTTTATTCTTTTCTCTTTTGTTTCATATTTACATTACTTGTGTTTTCTACAGGTTACTGTTTCGATTTCATTCTACTTTTCTAAGCAGTAGGCGATATTTTGCTTTTAATTTATTTGCGTGATTTTATGTTAAATATTTTCTTAGGGTTAATTACGTCTTTCACTATGTATTTACTTCGCTCTTTATGTGTCAAAGTTTTTAATCCACTTTGCACTAATTTAGGAAAGCCGCTCCAGCGAAAACAGGGTTTTTCCTGTGTTACGAATGTGGGGAAACATTTCATGTTAAAGCAAAATATGAGGAGCATATACTGCTACATCAAGCAATTTTGTTTTGTTACCAAATATTTGAATATGAGAATGCAAAGGTGACTTTGAAATCTCGAACATGACGTGCTCCGTTATTTCTTTTGAGCTCTTTAATCTAAGTTTCTAGAACTTTTATGGAAATTATAACTCACTCTTCCAGTAACTTAAAAAATTTCAGATTACATCCCACAAAGAAATTGAGGGTGGAAGGGCTTTTAAGAAAGGAACTATTCCAAGAAGAAATACTTTTGCTGATTTGCCCCGAAAACGCTCTACTCAGTCCCCGGAAGTTACGTCAGCTAGGAGGAAAGCTACGTACCCCGGTACCAGGCCAGAAAGACCGTCAACTGTCAAGGCACCGAATGCTGGAAGAAGTAAGGATCCAAGGAGAAAGAACGGTGTAGCGAAATCTCCTGGACCTCTTACGAGCGAAAAAAATCCCAGACGAAAATTTGCAGCTACAGTTGGTAGTCCTTTGATACTATTGCGTGAGCGAAAAATTTCAAACAGTAAACCGTCTAAACGTAAAAAAGGAGAGGTACCTGAGAACGAAGAAGCCCCAAGAAAAGTAGGGAAGGTATATGAGTCACAGATGTCAAGGCTTGATAGTACAGAAGGTACGATTTATTGAGTTTAAGAGGGCTTTTTTCTAGATTAGCTCTGCTAAGGCTTCTAAAGTAGTATAATTTTTTGTATTTAAGGTGTTTAGGAAAATAAGCGGAGCCAATTTGGGACTTTGACTTTGTTAAGTCTGTGCTATTTCGGTGTTATTTTGTAGTTCTGCTGTTCCAGGTAATGGCGAAAATCCAACATGTTCATCGACTGATGCAGAAAAGAATTATTCGGATGCTGCAGTAACAATGAACGGTGCAGTAGTTTTTAAATTTACTGTTTCGCTCATAAGTGCCGTAAATCTTGTAATTTGAGACAAAGGCTTAAAGCGTTTTTGTGTATTATGGAACTTACAGTTTTTAATGATTCTGATTTCCCAGTTGACTTTTCTTACTTTATACTCTATATCATCATTTCAGGTGAGGTTTCGGAAAAATCTGATGGTGATGTTAAGGATATCTCGATCGAAGACAGAAGTTTTGGTGCCACATCGTCATCGATGTCCACCGCCTCATCGTCTTTCACTTCCTCCTCTTCATCATCATCATTTTCTTCACCTTCTTCTGATTCATCGTCGTTCTCATCACTTTCTTTTGATGATATAAGTTCAAAGAGAAGAGCAGTTTCGAGGGCAAAAGGACAAAACAGAGACCGTGGGAAGGAATATGGTAGGAATAAAGTAACAACGAGTATTAAAAGTGAATTAAGGGACGGAAATGAGGAGGACACATCTGTGACAACTGGTATTGACAAAGATTCTTTAGAAGGTTCTGAACATGAAAGCATCAATACAAGTTTTGGAAAAATTGAAACCTTACGTACAGAAAGAAGCCTTGATAGAAGTGTTCGCGAAACGAGTGGCGTCCAAGAAAGTAAGTTAAGGGGTCGGGGAGCTAGATCAGCTGATGGCGTGGTTTCACGAACTAGTGGGCAAAGGAATTGTAAACCAGAGAGGAAAGGGGTGAACGGAGTAAGAGGTTTGGAGAAAGTTGGTCCGAAAAATGCAGTCACAAACTCTTTCACCGCAAGAGATCCATATTTAAAAGAGAGTAATTCACGGAGTTCAGCTTCTATTGAGACTACATCGTCTAAGGGAGATGAGAGTAAAGTTTCACCACAAGCAGGAAACAACAGTTTTATTCTTGGCCAGAAGTGTGTTGCTTGCGATTTTGTCAGCTCACAAGGATCAGAGATGATTGAGCACGGTTAGTGGGGTTTCTCTTGACTTATTATTAATTTTGTTTTTATTGTTGTTACTATGATTACTACATTTATTACTTTCAATTATTGTTGACGTACTGCTATTATCATCTTGGTTGTTTCAGTGCCAGAGCTGATGCTTTGTTAGGCGTGTGTTAGCGTTTTGTATTTGGTTACATAGTGTTAGGTTTTTGATTTTACCTGTTAGGGTGCGCTTTTGATAATTGCGCCCAATCATTTTTGGTGGTTCGTTTGGGTCATTATTTTCGATATCTGGTATATTTTCTCCCGATGTTTTATGAGGATTTCATTGGTTACTGACCATTTAAGGTTTTAGACTGAATATTTTAATTTCGTGGAGTTTGAAAAGCAGGTGAAATGTGGTGGATTCTTTCAGTGACAAGGCAGCACAATGCTTCGGTTGTGAGGCTAGAGAAGAGGGATTGTGTGGATGGTGTTTGGTCGGAAAGCAATGAAATTGAGCCAAATGAGGTATATTTTTTGTTGTAGTTTCCTTTGCTTGTTGAAAGTCAAGTTCACCAGAAAAATTGATTTTCAATTTCAGAAATGCGGAATCTGTAATCGTTACTTTGATGAACCCACGAGTTTCTTCATTCACATCCTCATTTGTCACAAAGGGAACCTATTTGCTCCTAAAGCTGATCGATTCACGTGTACCGCGCACTTGGCTCATCCAGACTTGCCAACTCATAAAATTAATATCACTTTGAAGAGGCCCCGTTTTTCATTGTAGGTTTTTAGAGGATTCTAACTACAGCTGAGGTTATCTTGTATTTGGCAAAGAACAAGTTTGTAAAGGTGCATTAGTAAGTCAGTATTTGTAAGACTCATGAAGTTCTTGTGTAATTGTTTTGGAATTCTCAATTATGTTATTGATCTCATTTGTTGTACATTTGAATTTGTTGTTGGTTGGAATTCTCTCCGAAGATCTTTATTGTGTGCCTTTTTCCAGTCTAGTTATTGTACAGTTTGAAGATATATATGTATGTAAAAATTGTTGTGTAAAAATATAAAAGTTTTTACTTTATCAGTAAAGATTGAGTAATGGTAATAACAGTTCCTATTGTGTTTATCGAGTTATTGTTTTTCTTTCAATGCCTGGGAATGACCTAGAGGCTGTAATGTTCTGAGTTCGGCAGACACGGGTAAATGGTAGCAGTTTTGGGGCAGCTTTTGTTTTTAGTTAGGGAGGATTCCAGCATCTGAATTCTGACGGACGTTTTGGGTCATTAGTCAGCACTATTTTGAGATCTTCAGATTTGAGAGGTCTTGAAAAGTTTTTGCCGTGGGTCGGGTGTATGCTTAGGTTCCTTTGTAGTATGCGCGGCGATGGTCGGAATGTTAAGGCTTAACGATGCAGTGTTGGGGAAATCCTGATCCTTCCATTTCCAGTCTCTATGAGTGAACAAGCTCTTTCGTTAAACCCTCGAGTGAATGTCAGCTCTAGCTGTGTAAAGGGTGGAGGAATGCTGGAGGATTTGTTAGTAATTTTTAAAGTTGAGAGTCATTATTGAGCAGATGTGTTTTTGTTGAATATAGGTGTTTCTTTTAAAAATTAAAGTTGAGTTTGTTGGCATATTCGTTAAGGGAAGTGCTGCTTAAGGTGAGTAGCATTTGGGAAATACAGGTGCTGTACTTCACAAAAGAGAGGAAGCAGGTTTTTCATGGATTTCTCGCGAAGCTGCTGAGTACTCAATCCAGAGTTGAATTATCTTTAACTGTATTAGGAAGTTATCATGGGGAATTCCAACAAGCTTTGGCCTCTTGAGCGTTTCTTCTAACAAATTTGTTGCCAAGTGCTACTTTGAGAGGTTTTTTGCTGGTTAACAGTTTACTGATGTGTATATTCCTCGCTCGTTTCTATTTGCTTGAAGCCCATAGAACTTGTCGTACAGAACGGTCTTTTGATGGGAAGGTTTTGGCTGCTATCGGTTGCGCACATAATTCATTTTCTTATAGGAGATGCGTACCAAGTGCGCATGCTCTAGTAGTGAGTGAGCTCTGAAGACGTTCTTATCTGGATATTAATTTTTTCCTTCAGTATCTTCAGTTAGATGACTATTAGTAATTTTAGGATATTAAGCCATTTTTAAAAGATGTTTTACCATATACCTCTGGAACACGAGATTTGCCTACATCCGAAGTATTTCGGCCCAGACCTACTGGAGACGGTCAAAAGAAAACTCTTTAATGAAGTTGAAGGGACTTGTACGGGGAAGTACGGTTTTGTTGTTGCGGTTACAACCATCGATAATATTGGAGCAGGATTGATTCAGCCTGGTATCTTTCTGCATTTTCTCTGACTTGACTGGATGGTGAATTGATGTGATGTTTGGCATTGCCCTCTGCGGGGTATTCGTTTGTTCATTAAAGTGCTTCTTTTACAGTTTCTTGAGAGTAGTTTCAGATATTTAATATTTCGGTATTCAGGGCGAGGTTTTGTCTTATATCCGGTCAAATACAAAGCAATTGTTTTTCGTCCATTTAAGGGACAAGTTGTGGATGCAGTGGTTAATCAAGTTAATAAAGTAGGTTTCTGTTCCTTTTTGGCTACAAGTTGGTAGTTGTGAGGTAGTCTTAAACTTTTTGAAATTATGAATAACTGATTGGTTCTGAATTTTTGAAGCAGGTTTTATGGTTATTACTGTGGCTCTCCACTACTCAGTTCTTAGTTATGATTATTCGTGACTAATAAAATTTTTTTCCAGCATTATGAGTTGTAATTGTAGTTTTGAGTCTGGATTGTTAATAAATTCGGATTTCAAATAAGTTTTTCAGATACTTATGAAAATGCAGGAGTAGTTAAATTTTTACTCTTTTAGGTAGGACTGTTTTGTGATATTGGTCCTCTACAGTGTTTTGTCAGTCGACACTGTATTCCACCAGATATGGAATTTGAACCCAACTCAAACCCAGCCTGTTATAAAACTCAGGATGAAAGCGTTGTTATAAAGCAAGATGATGAAATCCGAGTGAAATTAATTGGCACACGTGTAGATGCTTCTGATATATTTGCAATCGGAACATTAATGGATGATTATCTGGGCTTGGTTGCTAATGAATAATCGTATTGTTGTATATATTTGAATAATTTTCTGCTTCCAGTTGAATAATTTCATTTGGGAGTTCTGGATCGTCTTTCACTTTTTTACCATGTTTTTATCCTGCTTTTTTTTTTTGGCTATGTTGACTTTTCTTTTGGCTCTTAAACGGTTCTTCGGGGCTTGTGAGGGATTTTGAATAAGAGAGCCTAGTTTTTCTCATTCGACTTATTGTTTTCTTTACTTTATTTACTAATTAGATTAACAATCAAAGGTTTTCATCAGTAGAGTGATGGCGACTTCCACAGATCAATTTACATCGTGTTTCGTTTTGGAAAATGACTGCTTTTTTTGTTTGGGATGAATCTGAAGTTTGAAAATGTTTATCGATTTTAGTTGTCATGCGAGCCGTAAATTCTGACGGTTATTGGCTTTTTTATCCGATTTTTCTGAGCAGAAAGTAACTTTCTTTTCCTCTAGTACCGCCACGTCTGATCCTCGTGGTAAGCGGTTAGCCTCGTTATGACGATCGGTTTTTTGGCAAGAAGGTTTACATCACAGTTTATAAAAAGTAGAGAGAAATTTTTCAAGGCTCGACCTCCTATAGCTAAGGATGTATTGAAATTGGCTGGAGGCCTGTTGTTTTTTCAGGCTGGTGCGGCAGTTATTATCGAGTAGGCATTTTCATTTTAGTATGGAAAGTTGTTGTTGTATTTTCCCAGTTTTATTATAAGGACTTGTTTACGGTATATTTATTTTTATAGTTTTTAGGGAGTTCGGGTGTCCTACGCCAGATGTAATATATGATTTTAAGATGATGTTCTCGGAGGAGTTCCGAAGTTTTTTTTATTATGGGAAACGTAGTTCGTTGTTGTTGAAAGACTCCAACGCAATTCGCGACTATAAGGCTGATCGTGACCACGTTGTGAGTATTCGAGTTCACAGTCATGAGGGGAAGTCTATTTCTGTTACGTAGTGAAGTTTACTCTACTTTTTCTTGTCCCAAAGAAGCAGGTTTTGAAGTTGGAGCATACTAAAGAAGTAGATTACTGCTTTAATCCGTTTTTTGTGTTACAGTTTATAGTGTTTGAATGACGCAGCAGTTTGTGGTCTTACTGGCTTTATTGTTTTTGTGAAAAATATAATTACCACATTAAAAGTAGTCATAAGTGTGTCTTAATTTACAGTATCCGTAAAAAAATTCATATTGTAACAACTTAGGAAATCTGGTTGATCTATGGAATTTAAATGAAATCATAATGTTATTAAAGATTTTCGCCAATATCAATAATTTCCTGGATAAGGAAATCTAGATCTGCTTCTGTTATGGCTTGGCTGGAAATAATCATGCGGAAGAAGTTGGGGTGTTGTTTGTGAGGTTGGTACCCAACCATAGTTGTGCCTCGTTCCATCATTTTTGCTTTTATCTTCGGAGCCACCTGCAGTGAAAAATTAAGATTTAGAAGTAAGTTTCAACGTCTGAAGTTGTTCGAGTGTGCTCTTGAGTAGTTTTTTTTTTGGCAGGAGTTGGTCAAGTTTTTTTTTTTGTTTTTGTGATTGGTTAAATTGCGCGTTGAGGTATTCTAACGACAGCGAACTTACTTTGTCTAGCCTGGCCTTTTTTTCTTTTTGATCAAGGTTTCGGAGGCCTTGCGGGACATACCAGAAACATATGTTAAGGTATTCAGGCTGTAAACATACCGGTTTAATGGCAATTAAAGAAGTTGAAAAGTCTTTTCAAAACTTACATCTCTAATAACCATCTCGTAACCCTCAGTTTTTTTAATTTTTTCTGTAAAATATTCTGACAAGTCCATAAGCCTGTTAATTTGCTTCTCATATCCATCCATACCCTGAAATTCATATTTGATAAGAATAATAGCAATTTCGGTGGCTTATTGATATTTTATATCTGTTGGTGTTTGATAACAATGAAACTAACTTTTGATCTCCACATAATCCATAATTTGAAAATATCATTGTGCCGTCCGCACTGCATCGCTTTGTCTCCTGTATCATAGCTCACATCATATGGTTTGTCTTGTTGAAAAAGGTAGTCTGGAGACATCTGATTAGTTTGAAACAGTAAGCCCTGGAATAATTAAAATTGATCTAGTGCGGCTCGAAAATTTTTCGATCAAGGGACAATGGTATTGAGCATTGGGAAGTGGGGAAGATGGTAAGGCTTACAACTTGTTTGATAAAACAAATACTGCACTGTAGCAAAGCACCCATTAGCTTATGAGGATTCCAAACCACTGAGTTGGCTCGTTCGATCCCTTTTAGTCGATAACGATGTTTCTTGGACAAGAGTAAGCCACCTCCCCAGGCAGCCTAAATACGGTTGTTTGGCTAACGAATTACGAGTATTTTTTTGCCACTCTTTTGCTTGTTTTTAAATGCAGTTTAGCTCAGCAGAAGTTAAATGAGCATCTTGTTTTAAATGTAAATTCGTTACATCGACATGTAACCAAATTTTGTGTCGTTCACAAATGTCAGCTATTTGAGGGATAGGATCAAAAGCTCCGAAAACAGTGGTGCCGGCTGTTGCAGCAACGAAAAATGGCAGGTATCCTGCAACAAGTAATATATTTAGGGGTGTTAACGATATTTGTTTTTAGCAAAACTCGTAAGTGGTGTTGCTGTTGACGAGCATGATAAACGAACAATAAACAAGTGTATATCTTGATTTTTGGAAAGTTTGAACATTTATCTACACCTTACCTTCTTGTTTACATTGTATAATTTTGGTTTCTAATGCATCCGGGATCATGCGACCAAAACAGTCAGTTGGAATGTTAAACACATTATCAGTACCGATACCCATCACTGCAGCAGCACTACCTATCGAATAGTGACTCTGAAGGCAAAATATTTTTTTTTTGAAGTGTTTGTTTAC
Source organism: Enterobius vermicularis (assembly GCA_900576705.1). Lineage (NCBI taxonomy): Eukaryota > Metazoa > Nematoda > Chromadorea > Rhabditida > Oxyuridae > Enterobius > Enterobius vermicularis. The sequence goes on from UXUI01009709.1 coordinate 15,494, forward strand.
TTTTGCGGATTTTTAAAGTAAAAAAGCTGAATAATACAACAAAGATGAAATATTTTTGTAGTTTCTATAACAGAGTTTTCATTTTTCTCAGATGGTAAAACGCGGATATGGGTGGGTTGTAATCACTTCTAACGCTATTTAACACTATTGTTGCTAGAAAAGTGTTTCTATGCAAACGTTTTGTAGGTTTTCATTGAAGAATATAAAATTGATGATTTGGGAAGACAAAAACTAACATCTTCGGAGGTGAAAGCGCATAGTGTTGGTACATCAGAAGCTCCAAGGGGCTTGACACGTGGATAATGGAAGTGTCTTGCTGCATTCATTGCATAAAGATTTGAGATGGCTCCACCTAGAAAATTTTTTACTAATTTTTTGCAACAGGTTTTTGTTATCGTCTTAATCATCTTAAGTTTCTATTGAAAATGAAGTAAAATTAAAAAAATGAGTAGAGTTTTCATGATTAATTGGATGTGGACAAAATGTTATCTGTTGATTAACGCTTTTACAGGCAACTTTTTGTCACTTTTTTCATTAACAACTTTTTTGATCGGAAGCATCAGTTTTCTGCTCTGTCATTGAAAAACGTTTTTGTTAATTTTGTTTAAGTGTACAAACTGTTTTAAGTTGACCTGGCGCAAAAATGTAGTCACCATCTTCCCAACCAATTAGTTCGATCATTCTCTTGGTTACTTCCTTTTCCATTAGTATATATACCGGTGATATTTCGTAGGTAAACCTGAATAGCAGTTGCTTACTGTCATCATTAGACGGGGTTTCCATTATTTGGTCAAAAAATGTTTTTTTTTCTTCACATTTAGTCAAGTTTTAAAAACTATTTCAAGCTGGACAACGGTTTCAGTGAATGCTTTCTAAGTTTTCTGCATTTATATAAGTTACTCGCTAGAAGATAAAATATCTTCTCTTTTGTTAGTGCTGTTCCTGTTGTTGCTGTTGTTAATACTTATATTATAGAGAATATTCAAATGATTCGTACGCAGAATGTAAAAGTGAGACAATTTTCGTCCGCTCGTGACAAAATTTATTCCTATACAAGTTTAACACTTTAAAAAAAAAAAAAAAAAAAAAAAAAAAAAAAA
>UXUI01009718.1:2125-12389 GCA_900576705.1 Enterobius vermicularis
CTACACCGTTCCATGAGAAATAGAGTCCCATCCTCCAGCCTTTTGAGTATTAAAGCCTTATTCCTCACAAAGCAGCAATTGACATTGAAATACTTCTTGTGAGTTACAAGTACTCTCTATTAAACCGAAAAACTTAAACACGTGGACCAGTTTCGGAAAGCAGACTTTCTTCCTACCCTCATCCTTGTCACTTCCGGAAGGAACCACCAGAAATTACAGATTTCCTGACGAAAAGTTTGTCTTTTTTCGACTATTTACTAAAACAAACATATGAAGACTTGAAGAAAGGTACACCAAAACTGTTTGTTGTTATTTTCAGAAAGCTTCCCTTTAAATCTCTATGCGAGTGATCTTTTAGCTAACATAATCATCAAACGTTCAGCAACTTGCGACCAACAAAATAAGCATCAAATCATCTCTGCAATAATGGTAACAACTTCGTTTGTTTCTTGGAAACGTATAGTTTTTTCTCCTAAAGTACTTCTAGAAGACAATATAATAGCAAAGCAAAAAAAGCAAAAAAAAAACTGTAAAGGAAAACTTGGTGTTTTTTGAATTTACAATAATTTGTACAGGTATACAACCAATAAGCAAAATTGCGACCCAAGTACAATCCCAATGCTAACTGCTCTGTTCAACTATTTTTAAGAAAATGCTTTATTTCCTGTCAATAATCCTTTATAATTTCTGGGAAAACTTTTTGTTTCTTCTGTTAAGTAACTGTCAAAATTACAACGTATGTAACTGGTGACTAGGGAATTTCAATGAACAACAAGAAACAATTACAAAACAAGCGAATATGCAATTTGCTGCTCATTAGCTATGTACCTAGTATATATTCCAGACAGGGAGAAAGCTTAGGTCGCAGCGTCAGCAGACGTAGCAGTACTAGTAACAGCAACAGCAACAGCAACAGCAACAGCAGCAGCAGCAACAGCAACATCTACAACACCAACATCAACATCAACAACAACAACAGCTTCTGCTGCAAAAGTTTTGCGAGTTATGGATTTCAGCCAAATTCAGCAGTTTTTGGGACGACAACAAACGCAAACGATGCAAAATGATGCGGCAGGCAAAATGTCGCTCCTAAAATATGGCGCCAACAGCGATCGCCGTCGTTGGCCAAACCGAGCAGTTGGGAGCATAAAGAGAGTAGCAAAGTAACATTTACATGCTTTTGCAAGATGCTGGCCCGTTGGTTGAATGTTTATACGGGATAGCTGATGGTCGGATGTTTGTGTAGGTGGGCAGAAAGTAAGGTCTGGATGTTTGATGTTTGTCATTCTGCAACGCTGCATCGTTATTTTTACTGATATTGTTGTTGTGCTTGGTTCTAAGTGTTAGCGGTAATAGTAGCATTATTTACAATTCTTGGCACCAGAACGTCAAGGTTTGAAGATTAAACTGATAGGTTTGTACTCACCGTCATTACAGATTTAATACTCAGAATTGATCTTCGGCTTGCAGTACGCATCGTGCATGATGTTAGGCATATCGAGTTACCCTGATGAATCGAAGACTACCGAATATACAGATGAAGTGGGAGATTGGTTGAAGCATAAAAAAATAATGATTATTTCAGCACTAATTATCAGGTTTCGTATAACTGCTATATCTGAAGGAGAGAGAAGTCAAGCGTTATAAGGTTGAATGAGCAAACACAGACACAGCGATGCAGCTGTCTAAAGTAGACACCAGAAGTAAAATGCTAAAATTCTGTAGATTCTAAAAAAAGTAAAGGTGTGGCATTGCTTTGTGTGTTTTTTAATCTCTGCGTGGATGAAGTGAAGACATGTAGCGGAAAAATGATGATAATGATTTTGCTAAACCTTTTCAACTTTTGCTCAAAATTCTCTCAGGCCCCTTGATGACTATAATTAGCAAGGATTGTTGTGAAACGCACGACTTGCTGTACATAACCACTTAATTTGAGTTATGCAGGTTGGTGCGTATAGTCACTCTTTTGAAAAATGGATTATGATCACCAGAAGCAAAAAGAATCTTCAGATGCTAGACAGAACTTTCCCGCTTTGTGCTTTAGGATACGGAATGGAGAGTGGTAAAAAAAGGCACTCGTAAATTTACAAGCGCGGCCAAGAGAATTCTTGATTTCATATTTACGCCTCATTTTTCACGGCGGACTTGGATGAAAGTTATACAGGCAATTTAGGCTACAGAGCGAGGAAAGATTTTTGATAGTTACTTCTCCAAAAATTTTGTACGAATTCGACGCGATTGTAGTTCGTTACTTGGGATTATAGAAGTAGTCGCTGGTAATCAGTAAACAGTTTTATAAGGACTTTAGAGTAGTTCAATACTATAATTGGGCAAAAAATTATTTCATCTTAGTTTACAGAGGTTACAAAATATTTTTTCCGTATTATCTATCCTACCTAAATGATGCAGGGGCGAAAAGATCGGAGCCTACAGTGAACGTTAGCGAGTGATATAATCAGGTCTGCGTGCATGCTTAGTTTTTATTCATTTTTTAAGTATTGAGTTTATATATTTTGCAGGGAAGTGTTTTTCATCATAGACAGTGAGTAAATCTGTTCGTATATCACACTGTGAAGAATCCTTCTTTCTTTCGCGTAGCGGACTCGCTGCTTTATACAGAATCTGAAAGAGCTTTCTAGCGGGGTATTCTCCAGCGACATTTTGGAGACCCATTGCCATTGTCTAGGTTACAGCGTAAGTCAAGTTGGCGTCACTGAAGTTTGACATAGACGTGTTGAATATTTATAGATACAGGCTTGCGAATATTTTATAAAATTAAATTTGGTTTTTCTTCTATAACAATGGTGGAAAGGCAACCTGAGAGTGAAACAATGTTCTGTCAAAAACTATGGTAATAGGAAAATTTCTCGCCGAACGATGTTAAGTGGAACGTAAGTTATTAGAAGCACTGACGTTCTGCTGTATTATATAATGGTAATACATAGGTAGATATACGCACTTCCCAACACTGATATTGGGATAGAATGATATGGGAAGAGGAGGAGAGATTGACTCAGTGGGACGGTTAAAATTTTAGAGGCGTCCAGACCGTTTTATATAATCAAAATCACTTTGTTACTGTTATTTTTCAATTTTTACAAGTTCTGCTGGAGCTAGAAGCTAACTGCAAAGGAAGACTGAAATCAAAAAATTTTTAGGAAGTTTAAAGTGTTCGTCAATTTTATATTTCTTTAGCTCTTTTAGCTGCTGGAAGAGGATTTTGAGTGTTATTTAGCATATTTTTACTGAACTGATAAATTCTTCTTGGGGTTATGATGCCTCAAATTTTTTGAACAAAGGTGGCATTCCAAAAGACCTAATCTGGTGTTGTACTTTGAAAAACTTAGGCCAGATAGTGAAGTGAATTGGTTATTCTAAACACGCACGAGTAATCACATGACAAAACACCGTGAAAGACTTCCATTTAAAAGAATTTTGCAGTGGGTGGAAAAATCTTCACGGTGTTTGTTCTACTAGCACGTGAAAGAAGTTGATTAGGTGAAAAAAGTGTTGCGAAACCAGAAGATACAGTTTTACACAACTCACGAATAAAGCTGTACATTCTAAAGAAAAAGGTAGCAGCGTACGGAAAAGCAATTTCAATAAATTTTTTAGGAAAAGTGGTTCACGGTTACGCTAGAAATGGGGTGTTTGAAGAAGATGAATCACTCAAAGAATACAGTTTTTGAGCTGGTAGCTTGATATGAAAAGATACCAAAATATTTTTTTCAAGTACTACTCAGATGCGTCTTGGAAAGCCAAGATGACGTTGGTTGTTCAAATCTCGAAATTTTGAACTGGTACACAGTTAGGAAACCGTGCTTTAATTTATTAAATTTAGTTCAACTGCAAGGAATTCTATTGCCTTCTGCCAAAGATTCTTGTAATGACAGCTATGCCTACATTTTTACTGATTCGTGTTTCCTCGTCAACATAGCACAATTTCGCTGGTTGCACCGACAGGATCTCCAAATAGAAAAAGGTGAAGCAAATTCATCGTCACTGGTAAGTGACTATTCACTTTTTTTCAAGGTAAAGATCTTTTTGAGATGTAATAATGTATAGGGGACCGATAAGGCTACTGAACATTGTGACAATCAAAGTTTCTTACAATTTTGATAAGAAGAAAATAACGAACTTTCACTTAGTTCACTCCCTACAAATCGTAACCGTTCGTTATACTTAAAATTTTCCGTATTTTTTCATATCGTTATTTTTTCTCAAAATGAAGTTTTAGGTATTCTATAAGTCTGTAATTTTTTACCCCAAAAAATAATTTACAGAAGGAAACAATTCTCTATGGTTTGATATAAAAATAAAGGCATTAACTGTACCCAAAGCGGTTTTTTTCTTATAGTGGTCTTGAAGCAATTATTTTTAAGTATTATAAGATTGAAAAAAATCCAATGTGTGGGGTGCTAAAGGTCCTGAAATATGGAAGTAAAACAGGCTGAAGTAACAAAGTTTAAGTAAAATAACATCGGGAAAAAGCATAGATACTCTGGAATTTCTTTGAACTGCGCCGGTTTCGCGCAGCGCGGAAATTTTTTGTGTATCAGCGAAGTTGCGTTTGCCGACGTTGGCGCGTACATTCGGTGAAGTGGTCCTTTTCACATTTTTTTGTCTATTAGTTAGGTCTATTCGCTAACCAACCATTTGAATTTGGTCCAAGAAAACAAATATATTCCTCATAAACAAAGTGCGTACAAACCCGTCAAAAGTTAAAAAGAACCTACTAACTATAGTGCTTTCCCGAGGTGACCAATGTCTCTTGTTCTTCTGCATTTAGTCGAGAAAATCTTTCGCCTTTTACTAAAGATTTCCGTGCAGAAGGACAATTTATGAGTGTACATTAATTTTTGGAACCTCGTCTTCGGACGAGGAATCTGATTGAAGATCACTAAGAGTAGTTGGTTACTGAGTATTTTACTGTGCTGGTGAATGACTGGAACACAAAATTGAGTACAGTCAGTAAGGCAAAGCAAAAAAAAGATTATAGAAGGAATATAACTGAAGCAGGAAGAAGATGAAAAGTAGCTGGCAGTGTAGGATCAGAACTGGTACAATCAGTTAATCCGCTTTTAGGAATAACGCTAACAATAGTACTACTAAAACAGTTGACATATTTTGAGGTACTTGTTTCGGAAACTGATCTCATATTTTAATTGTTTTAATTGTAAACAGACTATTTTCACACTTAGATTCACGGTGGAAAACGTATAAAAAAGAAAAACAAAGATATTTTTTTTGCAATACTATACGACGATGCGAAACGAAAGGAAGAAATTACATTTATATACAATTTTGCAGTTTACAAATTTTGAACAGTTTTGGTGCATTCATATACAGGATTTCCAATTTTCATAGGTTTTTCAAAGGTAACAAAGTGGGGGGACAAATTCTTCATTTTTTTGAATAACACAACTATTTGAATTCTAACAATCAAGTCAGAGAGGTTGACAAAACTAATAAGTAGTTGAAACATGGTTATGAGTAAAAAATTGCATTTTAGTTCTGATGAGATAGGCTGAAAATTTAGGTTAGAAGCATAAAATAAAATAATCATTATACTATAAACTTTCACATTACATTTAGTTGAGGAGGAATTCGATGTATAATTTTAGGCTACCGGTTACTTCCGGGGTGTTAGCTGATAGAACGAAGGTAACTGCGTCGTTTCGTGGCGAAAAAAGGGAAGGAAAGAATTGCTATCTAAGAGAACAATTTAATATGTATGCCCATTAGGTTTATAAAGTTCTCTTCAACCATCATCGGTTTTCGAGGATTTCTAAAGAAATATTAATTACATAATTAAAGCGTTGCTGTTACATGCAAAATTTACTTTACAGTCGTTTGCTTGCGTGCATTAAGGGACTAATTCGCATGAGTGGTTCTGATATACAAATGTTTAAAAGTAAAGAACAGAAACCTTAAATGTTGCATTCTTTTTTATTGAAAATTTGTATTCTTCATGTTGAGTTTGTCACACATAACTTTCATAGCACTTCTGAAACCTTTTAACTATTTTGGCACTTACTGATGCGTGCTCAGTGACTTCTTTCCGCCTCAAGACCAGGGATCAATATTTGTTGTACAAATAAGAACAGCGCCTATTACTTGCTCTAGGGATAGAAAATTTTTATCTTAAAGTTTTTTTTAGGTTCAACGGCAGTCAATGAGCGTATATTAAGTTTTAGGTCTTTGTCTTCTGCAAAAGAAAGTAACTTGGCTGCTGGAATGGCCGAGTAGAATGTAATTAAGCCAGTTTGGAATACACGTTGGTCTACAGGTGTGATTCAGTTTCAAACATTATTTATTGCGGTATTCTTTAATCGGCTGAACATCAAGTTCTCCCGGCTGTTGTCGTGTGGCCTGATGTATTTCAACGTCACAGTTTTTGGATGCTGAATATTACCCATACATTTACGTTTCGACGACATCACGAAGTTTATCTCCAGTAGACGTAAGTAAAGCCGGTACTGCAGTCAGGATCTCAAGATCTGCAATTAGATTCTGGTTTAAAAGAAGATTCCGATAAGTTATTGAACTGTGTCAGTCAATCTGTACAATAGCGTTCTTGCATTGTTCTTTGGATCTGGTTCTCGATATAAAAAATCGTGGCCTGTCAGTATTGTCTTGAGTCTGCTTGAAGACGGTGACTAAATTTTTTCTTTGAAGAGAAGTGGTAAACTGAAAAAGTTGTAAAAAACAATGGGTTTTGTTGTGTTTTGAGAATTAATGTTTGTACACTTAATTTTCTCTTTTCGATACATTATAAAAACTGTTTACCAATTTAAATCGAAAGAACCGCCGAGGCATTTGGTAAATAAAAGTTTCTCATCTTTTGCAGTGAGTAAAATAGACAGATATTGAATTCTCACTTTAATTTACAGTAACACCAAGGAGGAAGAAGAGTAACTATTTTCTAAAACTGGAGATAAGTTCAGAAGTGAAATCAGATTTTTTGTATTTATTTATGCTTTCAAAGCTTTTTTCTCAAAAGTTAAATTTTCATGCAGGTGTTTATAGCTTTGCTGGATGTCAGCGTAAGATGCGTTTTAGAATTGTCCAATATTAAAAATGAAATGATAATCGGCATCATTATACAATAAAATTTAGCTAAGATTAGTCAATAATAACTTTTTAGCAGGGCAAGTCAGGATACACGGTGTTACTAACTGCACGCAGAGGAACAAGCTAAAAGTTTAGGAAGTAACATACATCGACAGCAGTAAAACAGTTCGCATTTCTATCTAAACAGTATTGTTATTATTATTATATAGCTAGCGGAATTTGAAATGAAAGGAGCAAGTCTTAAAAGCAAAAGATTTGCTGCTCTTTAGCAACTTTTTAATATTTTCAGAGACGGAGCAATAAGAATCGTCAGCCTCTCCTAAATTCAAAAAAGTTGCTTTTCAGAAGCTTTTGTTATTTAGCCAGGCTTCAACACCGCTGAAGCTGTTTAGGGGTCTAGAGAAAAGGGAGAAAGCTTGCCTTTTTTTTGCAAAGAAGATTACCGGTAAATAGTTATTCTGAAAAGTAACTTTGAAAGCGATTAGCGCAGGGTACTTTGTTTATCAAGTGTAACAAAAAGTGTAAAAATATTCATTAGTGGCACAAAAAAAAATTTGGTAACTGGAAACGACGATCACTGTTCACATTTAACAGTGTTCTCTGAGTGAAATGAAGGAAGCATACACTTAAATTAAAGCCTTTTGGTATTTACAGCTTGAGTATGAACTCTTACCACTATGAATTTCTTTATAAGGTATACAATCATGGTGTTTAAACAAACGTCAGGCTAGTTAGGTAATAGTAGTTTCTGTTTTTATCATCTCAGTCAGCCATTTTTGCATGACTTTCTGGCAATGCTGTTTGATACACCACGCAAAATTGATTTGCACTGTAACTTTCAGCAACTTTTCATGATCTTAGCTATAGATTTTTTAAATTGTAAGGTGATAATTTTTCATTATGGTCATAACAGCTGTTATGATTTTAAGGTGCCTACTGTGACAATTAGTGGTTAGGTTTAATGACAGAAATTCATCTTTTAGATGGAAACCGAAAACAAAAAAACTAAATTTTTTAATGCATTGGTAAGAGTTATATAGGCAAAGATTAATCAGCAGCTAAGCGGATCTATCTAAAATGAAAGGAAAGAATTTTACATTTCTGCTAAATTAGTGTAGCAAAAATATGTGCAATTGTTGGAAATTCATAAGCGCTTAATTTCTTAAACTGCACGATAGCATTTACATTGTAACTGATGACATTCAGAAGAAATTTGGAGGCTGGTACACTACGAGTCATGACATTAAAGTCAAAAATTTTGAGAAGTTAAGGAGAATTATTAGATGTTTAAAAGTCGATCAAGCAAAGGCTCTGTTTTCATATTTCAGTCTTCTTTTACAGCTTTCTTCCTTCTTGACAGTATCCTTCTAGTTAATAGTTTAGCAGACTCTAAGTGATATAAAAATTTTGCTTAACAAATTTTTTATTTGGTATTCTGTTCAAATTACAACATCTACAAAATTGCATACACTACTCTATTCTTTTTATCTGTTTCTTCTTGTGAAAAGTTTTAAGAGTGCAGTTTATCTTGCAAATGTGAACCGAAAATAAAAGAAATCAGCTGAGTAGAGCTCTTTGACACTGTAAAACTGTAAATGAACAGCTGTTATCGTATATACAACAATAAAATATTTTTTTTAGAAGTTTTCTGGCACACAAAAATGACTGGTCTATTCTAAGAACAGTTTCCTGATTTGTAACTTCGACAACTGACTTAACAAAAAATTATGGAAGTTTCATGCAATAGATATCTGACCAAAAATTTGATCAGTAGCAAGGTTGTATTAGATGCAAGAAGTTTTTTATTATTGTTTAACTAGTTTCAATTTGATTAATTTTTCTTTCTATACTTTTACAGATAAAAGAAGAAGTTTTTTTTAATCTTAGGTATTCAAAAGTAAAGAAGGTTTCAATCGAAAATCACAGCTAATGCGTGCAAATTATTTTATTTTATTTGATATTTTCACTTATTTAATTCAAATACAAATTGCCGTTCCTAAAATTTTACAACTGACACAATATTCCAACAATAAACAGTGATTTGGTGAAACCACCAATTAATTTTAACAGCATTTAGAGTAAGCATTTGTTTCAGAGCATGTTGGGCACAAAAAAGGGCTGAAAACTTATGAAGAAAGCTAAAACCTTGTTTTTGAGTGAAAGATTGTTGCCAAAGACGTCTGAATAAGGTAGTGATCAGATCTAATCTCAAAATATTGAAAAATACTACATGTTTAAGAAAGTCTAAGCAGTTTCTTTAAATCTTACAATAAATTATGTTAGAGGAAAAACCTAAATTTAATAGAACCACGGGGAAGACACCATTGAACTAGCGTAGGCGCGGTCATGACAAAAAGGAGACTATACCAGTAAGGAATTAGATGACTGAATAGAATGGAATAAGGAAGATTTAATGTGAAAACGATAGAATCAGAAAATGAGTAAGTATTTTTTGAAAAATAAAATTTTAAATAAAATTTCAGTTACAAGGAATCTACCGGGTTTTTGTTTAGTAAATTTAAAAGATATAAAAGAAAATTTGAAACCTGACATTTTGAACCATTGTTTGCATTTCTTCGCAAACCTTTTCTTAATTATTAATAGCAATTTTGCGCCACTTTTTTCCAGGCAAAAAAAAGTGTTTTTTGATTTTTTGCACAAAAGTTTTTTAGCCTGCACATGTCAAACTTTGCATATAAAAGCGTATAAAATTGATAACGATGGAATAAAAAAAGGAAGTCGTTAGATCAACAGATTTGAAATGAACCATAATTTGTTATCAAATTGACTGCTTCTCTAAGCAGCAAAATTGTACAATGTTATATTTGCTGATTAGACCTCTGCTTGCTGGCAAACGCTGTTTACGGTGGGTAAAGACAGTGCTGCAACTAACTCAGCAAATAGGCGTTAAACAAGAAACAAAAAACAATCCAGTAAAACTGTAAAACTCTTAAAAACTAATAGTTTTTGTAAATAATTTAAGATGTTGTTGATTTGTGGAACACATGGGTAGGGATTAATCTCTTATGCCCAACACTGCACACGTTTTTCTGCGCTGACAGCAACTGCTGCAAAAAGAAACAACTAAAACAAGGAAGAAACACTGGACATTGAAATTGTGGTTTAGTCGATTTATTTACTCTCTTCTTTCATAAATTTGTAAACTGAGTACTTCTATAACTTAAGAAGC
>UXUI01009724.1:0-16386 GCA_900576705.1 Enterobius vermicularis
TGCACTTGCAGTTTACTTTATGGGAAATATCGTCTCGATCGTGTCAGCCTCAACTTAGAACTTAACAGCCTCTGTAAGGTAAAAAGAACCAGGGCTTTCTAGCTGTAAATTTTTAATCATCGAGATATTTGTGACTTCAGCCGTTAATGAAAACTGCCCAAATACCGAAGTCTGAGCATTGGAGATACCGCCTTGGAAGTGATGTGTAATGCTGAGGTAATGCAGCTCAAAAAGGATCTAAAAATGAGCTGAAGCAGATGATGTGCGACATGGCCGGTGGTTCAGGTCAGGCTGGCTGTAGTATTATTTATTGCACGTGTACCACTGGTTTTCAAGGAGAACTTTTTCGTTTCATTCTTTATGCCTAGGAAAGCTGTATTAACATCCAACTTATGAATGAGTTTTCCAAAAACTGGACTGCTTTACGACGGTTAGGATTCTAAGCAGAACGCTCACATTGTCATAGAGAACCAAGAATTCGCTAGTGGTGCTCTGCTATTTGCGACCGAAAGTGGCATAATGCGTTTTTTCCGTATATCTCTTTCAACTCGACTTTCTGCACATGTAAGTTTGAAAGAGTTTTCTTCGTTCCGTGCCTTAATTTATAATTCTGTTTAAATTTATGTCGTAAAGCCTTCCAGTGTTTTTGCAGGCACCGAACTCAAGATCGAGGAAGTTTGGGCTGTGGTTCACAGTTTAATGCTAGTGTCCTTTGACATATAACTGATAGGTGCAATGTATTGATCAGACAATATAGATGTTCTAGGGACGACATATGGCCTAATCAGCAGCAGAAAAGTTGCAACTTAGTACTTTCAAAAAACCATTGCTTTTCTGTGACCTTACCTATGTTGTACTTGCTCCTATCAAAGAGCGTTTCGTCTATCTTACCGGAGCTCTCCAATCGCCTACAGATGTCTTACATTGTTTTGTGCAAATAGCTTGAAATAGGTTCGTAAAACTTGTTAAAGTAGGAGATCTAAACTTGCTGTTCGTTCCAAATACCATTTCAGACTCCACTTCCTTCAGTGTTTTGCTAAGTAAGAAAACAAACAAAAATGTATGAGAAATAACTTAAAGTTCTCAAAAAAAGTCCGCGACAGAAACCAGTTTTCTCGCGATATTTTGTTCCATTGTTCCGAAAATACATTTTACCCATCACTCGCACCTTTTTTTATCTCTATTGTCAAAGTTGCGCTCGTTTTCACAGAAAAGAACTCTCGTTAAGAATAAAAGTTGTAACGAAGTTATTCAAGGCTCGAAATCTTCGCTGAAAAGAGCAAATTACTTGTCAAGCACCGTATTTTTATTGACAAAGAAGAATTTATTTTTAGAGATATATTTTGAACTGATGTCATGTGAGATATTTTTATTTTATAAGAAACAATCCCGACTACCATCACTCGACCAAAGGCGGAGTCAGCAAACCATGACCCAACTTCTTCACTCCTAAAATTTTACACAGTGTTTGAGTGCCCATCAATGTAGTGCAAACTAACAGACTAAAAACAGCAATCGGCGGCAGAAGCATTTGTAGCCTTGCCACTGGAACACAACATTTTAGGAATTTGGACAGTTCCAGATATATTTTAAAAAGCATAGGATTGCGGCGGCGCTTTTACTGACCTTCTCCTCTTTGCCGCTGTCCTCTCCCCTGTCCCATCCTTAAACTGTTTCACCGAAAAAGTAACCAACCAATCAACCCAGCGGTAATGTCAACCTCCAAGATTACCAATTTGCGTATGGTGTGTAGACAGTAAATTTAGGTTTACTTTCAGCCACATCTTGCTCTTCCTAGCAAAACTTCTGATTTCGTCATAACAAAATCACAAAATTGTGACATTTTATGGAGCAAATTATGAAGTAAGATTGCTGACTGACAAAGTTTAGGAGGATTTAAGACATTCGTTAAAAGAAGTATGTTTTTTGGTGAGGAACTGCTCATATGCAGAGAAATCTAGAATTGTTTAAAGTGAAATTTTAATTAAGTTGTAAGGATAGAAAAGCAGGTCAGTCTTGGATAAACTACTGCAGGCATAAGTTGCGAAGAAAGCTGAAACTTTTTTTTTTTAGTATGTAGCGAGTGCATAAACTTTTTGAAGAACGAAAGTGGGTAAAATAAGAGCAATTCTCAAAAGGGTTAAAGAGGATTGATAAATGAAACATGACTGAGTTGATTGTTTTGAAAGAGCACTTTTTTCGGTCTTGGAAAACCAAAAGAATTAATCTTACAATAAGCTCTTTCATTCCGATAGTTTTCTTTTTTTTTATATCTCTTAAGTCTTACAACATTCCTTTCTTTGGCTTTCTTAAATAATGGAAATCTTCTTTCCAAGTTTTAGAAGGCAAATAACAGCGTCTCTTGTCAAATTTTATCTTGTACTTTTGTGGCCGACGCTCAAGTACCTTAGTGCTGCTTGACAACATGAAACAAACACTACCTTCCAAGAAAGATCAAACTCGAAGAAGCATAAAATTCAAATCTGAAAACTTTCTTGGCTTTTTTGCAAATGTGATAAATCTGAGGAAACGACCGAAAACCCGTCGTTGTATAGCTTGTACTTTGTTCGCTGGTGCAGAGCTTCGCTGAAAAGTTTCTTTACTGTTTCTAAAATAGATCATAACCAAAACTTTTTGATTTTCTAAATTTAGCTCTTAGTATTTCATTGCAGTTACTCTGTTTCTGAGGCGGAAAAATAAGCGGAATGAAACTGGGTTTAGTGAACTAATTCAGGTCGTTACGGAGAACAGTCTGAAAAATAAAAAGTGTTTGCAGATCGTTGTGAAACGTTTTTTCTCCAACCAGTTAAGATCGTGGCTAAAGGTGTGGTTATTCTGTTTAAATATTTCCTCTCAGAATTCTCAATATGCGGATTTTTTTCTCTATGAAGGAAAATGGTGTTTTTTTCAAAAAAATTTGACGTTTGTTTAACCGATCTTGGAAGCTTATAAATTGAAGCATTTGCTTTTACACGCATCCAAAACTGCTAAGTTTTTTGTAGAAATGAGGAATTAACTAACTTTTTAAAAAGCCCAGAAAATTAAAAACTTGCTTTTCAATATGACCTGGTCTTTATAAAGTTGGAAGAATTCCAGCCTGATCTCGTAAAGAACAGCCATGGGGTCTTTTTTTTGAACGCTAGTTTCAAAAAATTTGTAACTTGTTATAGAAAAGTAGATCTGTTAATATTAGGTCTGTCAGTGTGCTTTAGACAGTTCAAGAAACTTTCTTGTTACACCAAATTTGAAGTAAACGTAGTTAAGGCAAAACCAAAAAAAGCCTCTATAACTTTTGAAGATAGGTAATGATTTCAAAAACTTTTTTTTGCATAGTTCGTTCAACAATAAACGTATCTGTTTGATTCAATCTCGCTGTTTTGTTCCACAGAAAAAACTGTCCTGAAGTGTACTAAACTTTCCAACACGTTCTTAGCTATAATAGCTCATGATATCAACAAAAATCTCGTGAAGCAAGTTTTTTTCTGCAAACAGATGGAAGCAAGTAAATTAGCCGAATCAATCTGCTCTCAACGTCATAAAATTTCTTGTCTTGCATTTTTTCATTTACTTTTCTTTCAAAACATATTTAAATTTTGGAAACAACCCTATCAGCTTTTACTTTCTTAAAAAAGTTTTCAAGTTCTTGAACGCAATCTCAAATAGGACTTTTGACCATATTCTTTGTTAAGCTTCACTTTCCTGAGATCAAATCTAAACATGAATAAGAAAAGTTGGATTTTTTTAGGCAGACAATAATGACAAAACATTGTTCTTTACTTGAATCTTGGCTATATATAGACTTTTTTCAACCTTTTCCATTCCCAAACTACTGTTGAAGATCCTGCCAAAAAGAAATACATGTCCGCTAAAACAACTTCGACTGACTGCTCAAACACGTTGCTTATTACAGACGTGACTCCAGAACGATTTGCAAGTATCTAAAATCTCTATTCTGAAGGCATTCTGTAGTCGTTAAAAACTCTGATGACCAGCTATTGAACCATATTAGTCTGACTAAGGGTAATCTGAGGTTTTTTTGGTTTGCACGTTACTTTTTCCGGCTTATCTATGTACCCTGTAAAAGTTTGTCACAATTCCAGAAAATTGTCTACTTAGGAAATTCATTTTGGGACTAGCCAGTGCCTCTTAGAAAGCTTTAAAAGCCGGCTGCTCGAGTGCGTTAGTTTGGTCACGAGTCATCGACCGATTTTGTGAGTAAAGTATCTTTTTTTGCTCAATTCTGATTTTTCAGGAAGGAGCTTATGATATTGTAGAGTACAATGCAAATATTACGAGAAACTTTTGTAGCTGTAATAGAAAAAGAAATTAGTGGAAAGAGAAAACACTTAAGTTGAAAGACGGAACCTAGATCAGCAATCAAACAAAAACATTTGAGTAGTTTACTCTTGAGGCCTTCTATTAATTTTAATTTAGCTTCAAAATAAATGTCCAAGATAAACGAAAAAATTTTTTGAAACACAAAAGGTACAAAAAAGTAGTGAAAAAAGATGCGTGACTGAAAAAATCTTTGAACAAACTAGCACAGCCAATTGCCCTGCTCTAAGAACATTTTAACAAGCATAAACTGGTTTTGAAATAGATGTTTCAGATAAGCTAAAAAGTTTTTGGATTGCAGCAGACAATTAAAAGAAACACAGAGTAGTTGGAATAAGTAATATGTAAGCTAAAAAACGATGAGTCGCCCCTAGTGAAACTAATATAGTTCCAAGTGCTTGCACCAAAACTTTCTGACGACTGTAAAATCTTTCCTAAACAGACACCTTAAATACTTAACAATTATATAGAGTCATGTTTGTAACAAGCATTATTTCTGAACAGTTAGTTTTATTCTAACAAACACATATCTTTTTAGAAGATTTTTAACAAGGATTTGGAAATACAAGACCAATATCCTTTGTTTAACAAATTTGAATCAGAAGATTTTCAAAAGCAATCAGTCTTTAAAATTGGAAAAATATTTACATTTTGTGTTGATTAAAAGCCTATGACGAGTTACAGCTTGAAAATGTTTGTCGAGAAAAGTAATAATAGCAGATCGAATGTTCTAAAAAGATTGTTGTGTCTTTAAAAAACAAAATGGGCTCTGGTTTAGTCTGATGGCTCCATCACGCTGACTGGTTGTAAGTGGTACACTTTCCTTTGTAGACCCCTGCCACTGCAGTGGTGAAAAAAGATGAGGCCACCAAACTAAACCAGAGCCGCAAAATGTTGGGTACAGTTCTACAAAGATGAAGAAACGTGCTGGGAGCAAGACTGAAAAATCTTTTGGAAAATCCATTATTTTTACCCTTTCATGAACAGTTGATTGATTGAAAATTTCTTCAATTTTAATAATGGTACAAAATTTCCTTGCAGAAATATTATTTTTATGATTTCCTTTTCGATTTCTGCTGCTTTCCCTTACTGAACTCCTCTAACCCGAATATATTATACTCAGTACTGTTTTTCGGTTGCAAGTGTTATTTTGCTTTTTCCGTTCCCAGTACCTTACAGTAGAATGCAGCAAAGTTTTTTTGCTTTTTGACTGGTGAACCTATGCAGAAACGCAGTGCAAAAAGCACTTTTGTTTTTCAAATTATTGTGAAGAAGCTAAAATTACTAGTATTTCCTTTCAGCATTCTAAAGCCTGTCTGTACAGGTCATTGGAAACCAAGATTTAGTCCAAAACTGCCTCTCTTATGTCACGTATCATTGCTCGTTTTCACAATATACCTCCTAGTTTCATGCTAAAAAAGTGACAGGAAAACAATACTCGCATTCAAAAAAAGTACTGAGTAGGAAACATTCGGGTTAGAAGAATCCAATAAAAAGGCAAAGCGGGAGCTCTTGAACATCAACGGCCCCATGCATATATTAGAGAACGGGCCTTGAAAGAGGCCTTTCTTCCTCGCAAGTTGCGGCTAAAGTGTTGCTGTCGTTGCAGCTTGAAGCAGTCTAGGAGACATGACAGTCGTGTCAACCTCGACTGAAGTCGGGGAAGTCCCCAGTTTGCGCTGATGTGCTACGCAGTTACAGATTTATAAATAGCGATGAGAAATTATGAACAGATTTGACGTTCTGTAACAATATGATGGCAGAGATGTTGGTGAGAAGTATGAAACAATAGTACAAGATGACTGAAACGGTGATGTCACGCCACTGATGCAAAAAATGTTTAATCACTCAGGTTTCAAGTAAGGCTGGTTAACCCGATAATGTCATAATGTGGAGAAAAACGGGTTTGTGTGGTTCTACAGAAACCATTAACGCAAGTGGTCCAAGATACTTTTTCCTTTTCTCTTTGGCCTTCAGACCCGAGAGGAAAGCTGCATTAGCGCCCCTCATACAAAAAGCTTCCCAAAAAATGGACTCTTATAATGCAGACCGACCAGGAGCCAATGAAGAAATCCCACATTTTTTAGTGAAACCTGGAAGCGGTAGATCCGTTATTTGTGACCAGAGGTGGTATAGTGCATTGTTCCCATAATCTTTTCCAGACAAATTCGTCCATATACGAAATCAAAAATGCCCCTTTTGTACAAATCTGATATATGTCCCTCCTTGAATTTTTGCCATAGAGACTCTAAGATACAAACACTGACCTAAAGATTAATGAATTCCAGACTGAGGTTAACAGTCTTGTGCTGACACCCTTCTGTCTTGTGTTTAATGGTATAAATGCTACAGACTGGTCAGACACTATAGTTGTTCTTCGAACAACATACTGCCTGATCAGTAGCAGAAAGGTAACAGCATCTTGCCGTTCCACTGGACTGAAGAAACACCTACTGGTCTGTCGTTCAATGCCCTCAAGTTGCATAGATATAACAAAAACAAAATTTTAGTTAGGTAAAGCAGGAAAAGTGCGCTTTTAAATTTTTTTTAAAGAAGCATATTTTGAGTGAAATTTTTTGCTCTATGATACACCAAAAATTGGTGATGCCGACTTTTTTTCCATTTTCTAGGTGCGGAATTTTTGAGCTGGAAAAGACTGAGACTGAAGTTTGCTGTTTTTACAGTAACTTCGCACATTTATCAGTAGCAGAGGCGTCCTCAGCTACTTCTAAATGCCACAAAGACTGACTGAAAAACCTTTGTATTTTTTAGTTCTCAGAGATTCGTTTGGAAAATTTTATTTTACTCCAAAATACTAACTATTTATTAATCTGCAGCGCTGCAAACCTTAATTTCTGTTTAATTCACTTTTCACCTTCCTTTTTTTAATTTTATAGATTTAGTGCTTATTTCGACTTAACTACGGAATCTAAAAGCCTACTGCTTCAGACAGTTAACTGCTGGATTCAGGTTTTTCCTAAAATTTTCGAAGCCTGCCCAGTTTAAAGAATTGCAGAGGAAGATGTTAAAGGAAGAACGACGGATTAAACTTATATTTTTGCTTGTATAATTAGAATTCCAAAGGTTAGAGTACAAATTGCTTCAGAAAGGGTTAGCAGTCTTCCTCACAGATGCAATTCAAAAAGCCTACAGCTTTCTTCCTTAGCTGACTTCCTAAAAACTGGAATAAAAATCCTTGAATTACGAGCATTCTTTACTCACAAAATTGGCTATATCATAAAGTTTGTGTTGTGTAGAATAATACTGGTACCCCTGTTTTGTAAGCGAGATGCACTTCACTGACCTCCTCACTTAACTGAAGTATGTAGAAAGCAGCAAAAATTGGCAGAACACAACTTTTCACAACTCTGCAGACTGAGAAACATACAGTATTTTAAAGTAAAATGTAACTTTTGTGACAAATCTTCAACCATTATAACATACAGATTTTTCTTCATCGTGACTTTCAGAAGTAGCTCGAGACGGCTGTGCACTGAAAAGTGCGCGGGGTTATCGTGGAAACAGGAAGGTTTTTTTAGTTTAAGAATCTTTACTGGTTCGTAACCCCTTAATATAAAAAATCCACATCACCACTTTGTGATATGTCGTAGAGCAAAAAATTTTACACAAAATGTGTTTCTTTTTTTTTGTTAAATTCAAAAACTTTTTTTTATACCTCTTTAAACCACGTTTTCAGTTTATCTCTACAACTTCTTACCAGAATTAAACCGTCGATATGCTTTCAAAAGCAGACAACATGACAAATGTAGTGAGCTAAAAGCCTCCAAATTTTATCGAAGTTTAACTGAATCCAAGTTTTTGAAAATACGTCTGTGGATTAGTGACCTGGTAAACTATGCAGCTCTGAGAGGTTTAACTTAACAAAAAAATTCACTTTTTGACGTTTTCTCTTCAGCGTTCTGTGTGCTCGTCTCAACTCTACTAATCAGCAAAGCCTGAAAAAATTTTACAATGTCAAGTAAAAGTGTGCGGAAAGTTCGTGAGTGGCCCACTATATGTAATCAATGTTTTATTGATTCAATCACTCAAGTTTAGGTTTGTGGTTTGATCTCTAGTTCCTGAGTGTGTAAAATTTAAGATGATAAAGAGGGTTTTGGACGCGTACTAATAATACTAACATATGTCTCTAAAACAAGAGGAAGGTGCGTACATTATACTAGACAAACTAAAATACTGCGGTCAGTAACAATCACGTCGTTAAAGTGGACAAAAAGGAAAGTGCTTAACCAACAGTCTAATATTGTGAGACTCAGTTTTGCTGTATAAATATGTCTTGTTTTCTCCTATTACATTAAATTAAAGCGTATCTAGTAACCTTTTTAAATTATCACTCGTCCTCTGTCACAAACAGCAGCTTATAGTGATTTACAATTTAGCTTGGCATGATAAGCATTGTAAGCATCAGTGGGAGACAACTTACGATTCTTATGATGGGAACACGAATGTAGAGAAATGCACCCTCTGCTAAGAGAAGCTTAAGCCCTAAGTTTCCATCTGCTCTCCTGTGTCTTCCTCAGCAGAAAGTAAAGACAGGAAATAATTGCACCTGTTGTTACAACTGTCAAGCATATTTTATTCTTGAAACTTCTTGAAAAGATCTAAAAGCTACTAGCCAAATTTTCCTTTTACTGACAGCGGTTCTTAGACCTACAAAGAAAAAGACTTTGTATTTGCTCAACGACCCGAGGTATTATCCCCAATTTTGCCAGAAGAACCATGAAAAGTACACAGTATTTAAGATTTATCAGATTTTTTGAATTAGATCTGAAATTCCAGTCTGTTTATAACATTTTAAAAGTGGAATCAAACTGCCTTAAAACTCAGTGACAGACTTTATGCCACAAGGAAATCATTTCATTTTAGGTTATTAAATTACTGAATATGGGATATTGCAGCTAACACTGGGACTTTCCAACAGAAATCTGTTTTGTTCGTTGTATCATCGTAAAAAGGAACTCGGCGCATTCGATTCTCGTATGAGTTGTGGACCGGATAACGAAGATATTTAAATCCGCCTAACGGAAATTTTTTAGATTAAAGATCCTGATTTTTTAAATTGACATTACACTTACTGTAGCTGTGATTCGGATGGGTTGTTACGCCCCATAGACCGCAAGAGACACTATCACATTTGTTAAATACTTCATCAACATCTTTTTTTGACGAGTTATTAGGCGAAATTCTCCGTATCCGGGCACTATTATCAAGCTGCCAATCACTTCGTGGGCTCCTGTTACGACTGATAATGTTTTGATCATTGTTAGAGTTCACTAAAAAAACAAATTTTTTACTTTTTGAAGCGAATTCAAATATTTTAGGTTAATTGTAGCTAAATTTTGTTAGCTTTTATTGTAATAACTTATGTCAACAATTTTTGAACTGTCTAAAAATACACTTCTATTTTGAAGAACGATACCTGTATGCTCAGAAAAAGAGCTAAGCATTTCTGAAGCTAAATAATCGTAAATATAAGCATACAAGCTACCAGAAACAGAGCAGTGTGGCGCCGCAGTGCTACGCCTACTATATTCTAACGTGTCTTTGTACAGCAACATTAACAGCAGTTAGTTTTCGAAATTTGAAACGAAGAACAAATATCGATTTCTCTTGAGTTGCCACATCAAAATATATCTTTCCGAAATCAATGTCTCCTAACGCTCTACCATGGAGACACTGGTTAAACCAAAAATACACAAGAAACTACAAAGCGTTTCTTACAGAGGATGATCGCTGACAATCGCGCTAATACCAAAATGCGCGACTCTGGGAAAAATGCTCACATTTGTAAAACTAGAAATTAACATCATCATGATGCGCTGTAATTCTACAATTCTGATCTGTTCACAATACTGATCCTGAAACGGCTACTGGAATGCTCCAAAAATAAGCGATCCAAATACATTAGCTCACTTGAGGAGAAATGAGATGAGACAGTCTACCGATTAGTTTTTGCACAAATCTGTATTTCATTTGAAAGTCTGTATTAAAATTCCAAAGGGTTCTTCTGTCTGTCCAGAACCCTCACTATCGGAACCAGCTTTAACTCGTTAGAAATCTTTAAGAATGAACTATCTAAATATGCCAATTTCCTTAAAAAAAGTCGAACGTTACTTTTTTTGTCAAAAACCCACCTGAATTTTTTATATTTAGAAACTAAAAATGAACTCGTTTCATATCACTTAATGTCAAGAAATCCTATGCAAGTCTTTGTTTTTTACGGACTTAGTTGTCCTTTCAACACACATTTTTTCACACGCTGAAACGCTCAGTTTTATGTGCAAAAAAGCGTCTTGCACTTGCACTTCCGCGTATCACTAAGCAAAAAGACTTTGGTTAACATTTTGTATTTTTATTTGACTCTGATTGATTTTTTAAAATTCTATTTGCAGTTATTTTACTTTCTATTTTTCAGTCCCACTTTACTGCTTTCAAAAGACTTATGTACCTAAAATTCTGGCTATTAGTGAGTAAGTTTGTTTCTTTTTCTTCTTTACTAGACGTAATTTTTCAAAACAAGATTCACCTAGCCTTTTAGTCTTGTTTTGTTCGCCATGTTTTTCAGTACCTTGGTGCACTCAACACAACAAGTTAGAGCCAGTTGCTTTATTAAAAAACAGCGTCTTTCTACTTCAAACTCCAAATCATTTTCTGTAGTACAAATTTTTTCAACTTTCTTCCTCTTCAATTTCTAGAAAGAAGGCACCAAAATGAAAAGATCAATAAATAAAGCTTACTTTCAACAAGAACAAGTGCTTACTAATTCAAATAATAGACCAATAACCCAGAAAAATCTCTCAGTGATTTTCACTCTCTATTCCGTGTCGTAATGCCCCATATAACTCCTACTTGAGGTTGTTCATGAAGCACATAAATAAAAAACAAAAAGAGCGACCTAAATTAGGATCACAACGAGAAAATTAATACGTTTGTATATAACAGTTGCAAAATCCACATATTCCAAAAAATTTGTGAACTTAAGATGGGTTCCTACACAGAAGACCAGTTTCAAATAAGAATAAGCAATATAAAATTTTTTTTTAACGGCCTATTTTAATTCTCAAATGCATGAAGTTACAGACACAAGCAAGTATGAGACCCCCAAAAGACAAAATCTTTTTGACCTCTCAATTTGTTAAGTTTATAACCACTATCTCTTTAAGCGTTTTTTGTATTTCAACCCTTAAGTCTTCAAGTTTATCGCTCATAGGAGTGTTTTAACTTGCACTCACTTCTATTATTGAAAACTCGTTCTGACACTTTTGGCTTTTTCTGTTTGTTATATTAGTAGCAGTATGTAGGACAGTAACAAACCCTTAGCAACTTTTTTCGACTGGATCTACTCTAAAAAAAACCGTTCTCATTATTTATTTCTTATTTTAATATTTCGGGGCTCCTACTGAATAAGAGAGCTCGTACGTCGATTCGTCAGGAGTCTCACCCGTCGTTTTATACAGCCATTTTCTTGTTCATCATGAGGATCATCAGCATCATTGAGCTTCCCTTATCACAGTCAACAGTGCGCACAGACTTGTCGTAGCAGAAAACAAGTGGTCCTCATAAAACATTAAAGACTACATAGAATTAAGATCCATGTGAAAGAACGGGTTTGCGACTGGTAATGTACGTGCCGGGGTAAATTGTGCGTACAAAATGAGCTATGAAAGATTAAAGGTTCCAAGTTCAAGCAAATTGTTCTAGAACTACTTGTACTATTAGAATGTTCAAAAACTAGTTATCTAAACATATAACTAAACTTCTAAAAATTTTTCAATTTTTCAAAAAGTTAGTTCCAAAGCCAGCTTACGAACATCAGAATAGTCTAAGAATTAATATTTAGTTGCACTAGGCTTAAGAAAAGCAACCATCTTGTAGCCAAAAGCAGACGGAAAGGCCAACTAACGAAAACAGAAGGTTAAAAGGTATAAATAAACCAAACGACCCACGTCCCATGGTATAGTTCAAGCAAATCCCATAACTAACAAAGGTGAAAGCTGGATTACAAAAGCCCTACCGACAATTATAAGCGAGACTGAATTGTAACTGTAAATCTGCTTCTGAAAAATTCTAACTGCAAACCTTAAAGCGTCGGCGTAAAGATTGATAATAACCTATATGACCAGGTCGGATAACTAACCTAGTGAAGAAAACATACAGAAAACTCTTCAAAACAGCCCTGACTCCTTACTTAGAAAAAGCTGTATTAGGTATCTTGAAAAACTGGTAAAGACGGTATCTTGGATAACGCGGAAAGCCGTCCTCAATAACTGTTTTCGCCAAAATAAACCTTGAACAATTTTTGATCCTTGAAGCAGCTGGAATACACAAACAACCTGACTCTAAAGAGAACACAGCTTAATTAAACAATTTCAAGAGCGCCTTTATTATTTCAATAGCAGGTCAGAAACAGAACAGACGTAGGAGAATCCAACTTTTACTTTGAGCAACGACTGCGAGGTACCACTCAATGAGTCCAAGAGTACAGCCAAAAAACTACGCAGGAACTTTGAATTAAGAGCGGCATTACAGCCGAACAACTTAAGCGCAGCATAACCGAGGTGGTCCCGCACCAAGACAACCAGTATCCAGTGGATTATATGCCATATCAACTAGAAGAGCGAAAAGACCAAGCAACTACAAAAATCAGGATCGTGTTTGATGCCGCCTCTAGGCAAAACGGAAAACTTTTCCTCGCCGAAGTGCTACTTGGAAGACCAATACTACTGCTCCTCATAACAAGCATTCTACTCCGATTTCGCTGTTACAGCACTGTGGTTGTTGAAGATACCAAAAAAGCATCTCTAAACATTGACCTGCGTAGCAGGACCGAGACATCACAAATCTCTAAATAAAGAATACTAAAAACCAGAAACACCTGACTATATTCTCCTTAGAGTCATAAGCAATTCTTTCATCCTTACGAAAGTTATTAATACCCATCTCAAAAGATATCCAAGCTCGCTAACTGAGGAACTCATTAGGAATACTTATGCTGACAATATTCTACTTTATGCTAATTCTGCAAACAAAGTAGAAGAGAAAGCTTAAAGAGCGAAACATCTATTCACTCTTGCAGGTATGAACCTACAAGCATATATTTCTAACAATTTTCTGGTACAAGCGTACCTCAAAAAATATGTAATAGCGAACACAGCGAACACTACCAGTCAAAAATTTTTTGGCGTTCCTCAAAACGCGAAAAAATTACACTGACAATCACCTTGCCATCCAAAAAATCAGAACAACCATTATAAAAAACAATAGCTCCAGAAATTTATTACTCAAATATGCAATCCACCAAGTCTTATAACACCCGTCACACTGCAAGCAAAAATTTCGCTGCGAAAACTGTGGGACAAACAGAAGTCAACTATAAACTGACTCAAACTCATCCTAACGGACTAGACTGACCTACAGTTCGTCCCACCGCGAAAGATTTCGGGAACAGCTAAAATGAATAAATTCACTACGAAACTACACGCCTTTCTGGACGCATCAAAGTACGCCTATACAGCGACAGTGTATTTAAAATTAGGAAAAGAAGCCTCCTAGTCAGAAACGCTCATCATGATAGAAGGTCGACTGTGCCGTATAACGGGAATGTCTTTTCCAAAACTTGAGCGGTAGCAGCCTTAATTAAGACACGACTATTAAAATTTGTGAAATAGCAAGTAAACCTCGACATACAGATTTATCTGTGGTCGACTTGCAACAATCACTTACGTGGATACGAACGAATAAAAACCATCAAGGTTTGTATCTAATCGAATCAAGGAAATCAGAGAAAACGCTCCTATACTCCACTAAGTATTAGTTGTCAAAAATCCCGCTGACACAGCTTTTTGATAAACTACATTTAGCACTCTAAAAAATAATAGTGACATAAACTGTGGCATAAACTTCTGTTTTCGAAAAAACCCTCAAACAATTGGCCCATATAAACTCAAAAAAAACGTACGCGACGCAGCATCTATGAACCATGTGGCGGTGACAAAAATTGACAAAGAAACACCATTCCGTTTCAAAAAAATTCAAGTTGTGAACAGATTCGTTTGTGCGTTCGCATAAAGTTTATGATTTACCAATGACTGCTTATGTCATCTACTACCTCGCCGCTAAACGGCTAGATTCCTCCGAAATCTCGAAGCAAAGACAAAGTTCTACAAACCATTCAACGAGAATTTTATGAGGAAATACGAAATACGCTGAACAACCAAATCCAGACGCTCTGTACCGCTGCAGCAAAAAAATATAAAAAGTACCCTCTACACCCCAACGCAATGTTGGAACGAATCTATACTCAATGCCGATTCAACAGTGAAACATTGTGGAAATCTCTAAACACTAACTGCCGCACTCCAAAACTACTGAATCCCTGAAGGCAGAATAAAAGTTAAAACAAGCATCAATTTACGCTGTTTGAGTTGTTGCAAATGGAAAGCCATGCCATTTAGAATTCACAAATGTCTGGACTGCAGCCAGAAACAGTAATACCATCACGACCAGTCCAAGACGTCAGAGTCAATTACGCCAGTACCGACTAGAATTCTGAAACCGGGGAAACGTTTTTGATAGCGTTTCCTCGACGCGACCCTGTGGGAAATCTCCTTATTTCTCTTTGCTTTGTGCTAAGAAGTAATTAGTCGCTTACTGTCCCACAAGACCGTATCACGTTAGAAGACTGAAATCACTATAAATCAGACTGAGATTACTTTGTATCTACTCAAAGTGGCACTGCTTAATTTGAGGACTTCCAGCTACACCTTCTATCCAGATAAATCTGCTTATTGATGATCCCTGAGTCCACTCTCTGCTCTAGTGGAGCAATGCTTAAACTAGCTTAAGCTTAGGATCTGACCACGTCTTTGCGTTTCAAAGGCAATTCTTTTACTTATTTATTGAAATTAACTATTTCGGCACTGAAATAAAAGCGACCAGCTGTACCAATCAATCAGTAAACATTCAAGAAGAATCTAATAAAACCAATGCAACAAATAATACAAAGTTAAAACTTAGCATGAAACCACGAAAAAGATGAGTCTTACGAAACAAATACGGTATTTACCGCACTTAAGATATGCCACCGTAACTTTTAATGGAAAATTTGACGGTAAATTAAATTTTTTCGACTCCATCCGGCTGACGCTGCTTCTCCTCTTGGCGAAGATTGGCATTACCTTCTCACTAGCCTCCAAAATCATCCCTTTCGGTTCAGCCCAAAATGCACGTCTCAAAAGGGGCGGTCCTTTCGCGCGTAGTTGCGAAAATCCCTTAATTGTTCAAACTGATGATAGACATCACAAAGTTTGGATTTTTTTTTACCCGCTTAACGACTAGACCACTCCCTCTCAAAACGGTACAAAACCTTTCAATCGACACGTTTATAAATACTTTTAAAAAGTTCTGCGCAAGAAGAGAGTGCCCGGAAAAGATGATCTCTGATGATGCCACAGCGTTTAAGGCTGCATCAGATGTACTTAGTATGGCACGCACATAAACCGCACAAGAATTTTGGAGCTCTTACACTTTTACGGTCCCTTATATATTGTTTAGGAATGGGCCGTTGTCGCAGTTTTAAGCAGCCGTAGAGACATGTCGATCATGCCAACCTCAACTTCGGAACTGCAAAGTCCCGTTCTCTTAAAAAAATGTAGTGCTCTGCAGTTGAAGATTTATAAACAACAGTGAAGCATTACAGACAGGTCTGACATTTTGTACGAACGTGAAGGCAAAGCGGTTGGCAGAGCGGAGTATGTAACAGCAGTATAAGACGGCCGAGACGATGACGTCACGACAGTCGTGGAAAAAGTGTTTAATTACCCCCAAGTTTGAGGTAAGATAAGTGGCATAGTCAGCAATGAGAAATTATAGACGGGACTGACCTCTCACAGCAACCTGAGGGCAGACAGGCTGACGAGTTGCGACTCAATTAGCACCCCTCAAACGAAAGGCTTCTCAAAAATTGGATGGTCAGTTGCTGATTGATCAGGAGCCAATAAAAGGTCCCTACTTTTACACAGCGCCACGAGGAAG
>UXUI01009737.1:5920-17591 GCA_900576705.1 Enterobius vermicularis
GGATAATTTAAAAACAACATAAACTAATGGCAGTATCAGCGGGTGCACAGAGCGTTGTACACTCAGTAAACCTACAAATTACAATACATTTAAGTATCAAACGTTATTTGTACATCTGGAAAGAAAAATTTGTTCTGATCACAACTTTATTCTGTTATCATATGTTTCTGTTATCATATTCTGTTATCTTTATTCTGTTATCATAATACATTTTTTTTTAACTTATCGATACCTATACCAAAAACGAATATTTCATTTTTTCTTTCTCTTTTCTTTTTTTTTTTTCTTCTGCTGTCTAATTTAGGCACTCAGAATGTTTGTCTTTTACTGAAAGAGGTAGTTAAACAATTATAAAACATAAATAAAATAAATTAATTAGAACGAAACATAATAATAATAATAATAATTTTTTCAGCAAAATTCCAATTATTTGACAGCAGCAACAGGAGCAGCAGCAGCACCGCAACCACCAACGGCAATAGAAATAGCAGTAGGAGAAATCAAAAAAAAATTTTTTTTTAGTTTTTTCTTTTGTTTTTCAACTACTTTACTTCATAAGTAGTCAGCATAAGAACTATTTAAACATTTGAACAAACTTTAGCTTTCAGCTTTACCATTCTGTTATTTCTTTCAATTTCCGTCTCATCTCCAGCAAATTAAATACGCACTTGAACGGTTTCCCAAACCACTGTGGAAAGTTACAATGACTGGCCTGTACAAAATGCCTAAAATAGTGTATTAAAATTAGCTGAAATAACTGCAACTAAAAAGCTGAAAAGCTGAAGATTAGACCAGGAAACTATGTGATTTGAGAGTTTATTTGTTAATTTGGCCTGAAAAATTCTCGCCAACGAAGTAATGCTCAAAATTTTTGTATTTATTACTTCAACTGTATCACTACCTCACTACTATCCAAATGTTTAACGGTTTTGTTAATGTTGTCTATAATTAAAAACAATTTTGTTAAAGATTTCTGTAACTGAAATTCCTCTGTCAAGTACCCATCTCGTCCAACAAAAACCTTCGACCTCAACGAACCCAGTTCGATAATGAAGTCGACGATGAACTACGGAAAGTGGATACTGTTAAACTAAAGATAGTACACAGTATATACAATTTTTCATCTATTCAACTATCTATGTGTATTTCTTCAAGAATTGTTATCTTTAAATAAACAAATATCAATATGTAAGCAAATAAACTAAATAAAACACAGCGAAAATATTCTCGAAATAGTGGCCTCCCGGTCCTCCAAATAATTTACCACAGTAAAAAATTTGTTTGCACAGCCAACCACATTTTAGCACGTTTTCTAGCAAAAAAAAAACAAAAAAAAAAAAATTATTCACCAACAAAATTACAATTACTTTCTTCAGCATAACTGTAGTTTATTTTACTACTAAAAACAGAACAAACTTTTGAAAAAATACATTAAATTGCGAATAAGTCACAATTGACTTTAAAAACAACCAAATATCACATTAAAAACTGAAAGTAAAAATCAAATTTTTGTTTATATTCGTCAGAAAGCAAGTTCTTCTTTTCTTTCTTTTTGGTAATGTTAATCAAGAAAATTACTGCTTCTTTTCAATTCAATTTCTTCTTTTTTCCTCATCTTTTGGCTCTTATCTTGAAGCGCTTTATAAGTTTGTTGGTTAAGCTTCAACTATTAATGTGTGAGTAATAGTTATTTGTACAATACAACCACAGAACACAAGCGATGCTTTTCATTGTCCGATTTTGTGGTTGATGAGAGGGGAGGGCAAAAGGTCAGTAGCGGTGGCAAGACACAAAATATAAAACGTCAAGAGGGCATTTGAAGAGCAGCAGCTGTTTGTCGGCCAGTTTTTTGAACATGTGATTCATGCAACATAGTTCATTTGTTTTTATATATTAAAAAAATTTCTTTTCTGTCCGTTTATCAGTTGGGGAGAAAGGGAACTGGCTAACTGTTGTTGAATTTCAGGTAAACAGTCGCCTATCAACATGTTACAGTAATGCAAAAAGCTCAAATTTTTAACCTCCCATTATGATCATAAATAAAATACAGTAAGAGTTTTATTAAAGACGATGTAGTAAAGAAAAATTAAAAATTTTAAGAAATTGTCTTTTACTAAAAGCTTTCATGCTTAATTTACCGCGACGCTTAAAACTGTTCAACTTTGTGTTTCGAGCCACAACTGTAATATGTGTTTGCTTACAAAAGGATTAATTTTGCTGATAATGATTGGCACTGATTGGTATTGCATTTCAGCTTGGCTCTATTGCGTTGGTCAAGTTTTTCTGTCAGAAACTTTAGTTGGTAAAGTTTCTGAACCACTGTATGGTGTATGCAAACTTCTGCTGTAATTTTGCTATCCTTTACTATTTGTAAGGATCATAAAATTGCTAAAGATTTTGCTAGAAATGTTTTTGCCACAAAACAGTGATCAGCAGTTAACTGGCACTGAAGTCTTCAATAGAGAGTCACTTTAAATGAAATAGAGGTTAGGCCAAAAAAGTACATTTGCATGTAAGAAATCATTGAAAGACTAACTTGCAGTAAAAATTTGACGGTATTTCCCGAAGACATTCGCAGAAATAGTCATCACATTCGCGCTGTGTCAGGCCACAGTCTCCGTAACATCTGTCATGTTGTAAGCAGCAAAAATTAACTGAAATTTCAATAGTACTGTAGACACGCTGCTTTTACAGCAGTCTTTTATCTGTTATAATAACACTAGAAAAAAGAACACTTATTTTTATTTTTCCTTTGCAATTGTTAGCGAAACATATAAAAAAAAGGAAAAAAAATTTATTTTTTGAAAAGAAAAACGGTAATTTTTTAATGTATGTTTTTGAATGCTTTTTGATGTAAATGTGTTTATTTTGTCAAATAATTTGAACAGAACAAAAAAACAAAGAAATAAACAAATAAGGATAAGGCAATAAGGCAATAAATACACTCTTTGTCTAGATTAAAGAAGGAAAAAATTGGTGGTAAAAAAAGAAAATTTTCAATAGAACGGAATTCTGCACTGTTGCTGCCTCTAAATGTAAAAGACACTCTTTACTAATCCAATAAAAAATGCATAAAAACTTAATGGCTTCTTGGTTGCATGGCGTTGTAAAAAGCTTTGAAATTAACTGTGTGAATAGATTATCGTTTGGACCACAGTAATATTCAGTTGCTATAATGCTCGGAATCCGTATTGCCGACAAAATCATCAGATAGAGTTGCATCTGATCCACCACTATAAACATGCTGAAATTAGCGAAAAACAATGAACATCATTAGTAAACCTTTAAAATTTTTGCTGTACTAAAGAATCTTAATTAAAAATAGCGAAGTTTTTATTCCTATAAAAAAGGGGAAAAAGGAAAAATAATAATCCCTGTCGAACAAAGCATACGACACTGAGTACGAGAAAAATGTTGGATGTTGAACGTTGCTTAACTTAAGCTATTCAAAACGTTCATTAATTTATAAATTTCCCTAATAAATTTCCCTACTCATAACCAAAACTGAAAGGCTTGATCACACCTGAAAAAAAATAATTTCGTAATTATGATCAAAGCTTAAACAATTTGAGATGGTCAACATCTATAAATTCAAAAGCAAAAAAGACATATTTTAGAATTTTTTAACAATCATTAAGTTCCTACTAAAGAAGTCCTTAAATCCACATTCTATCAAACGGTTTTCTTGATAAAACGCTGTCATTTTTCACGATATTTGAAAAAGAAATCGCTTTTTTTAGCGTTTTCATTAAGCCTTTTTTCAGAACAAACAGTAAAACTGATATATAAAACGCAGAAACTTTACAGCCAAAATTTAGCAGCTAAAAATCAGTCAACCAATCCAACTATTGAATATCAGTGTTACGGTTGATGAGTCCATTTTTGGTAGTTCGCTAATAACCAATAATCCGTTTGTTGCAGTATTCATTTTAGACAGTCAGAACACATTGTAACTGCTTAAAGTAAATAAAAAAAAGAAACACATGAATGAAAAAAAAAGAATTTCAACGACTTTTTAACGAACAATTAAGTAACACTTCTTTTCTGCCCTTTTCTTCTTTTTTTTTTTTTCTTTTGTTATCAGCGACCAAAGTAGAGTTTTTTGTGATCCACCAAAATTTAAAAAATTCACTCTTCTTTTAACTAATCAAACATAATGATGTATTTCACAGACCAAAACCTTATCATAAAATTTTATAACTGTTTAAAGTCAAAATGCATCGTAGTAATAATGAAGCTACTAATGTATCTTCCCGTTCAACATTGCAATTTTCAGAGCACATTCATTTACTGAAAAAGAAAAGATTTCTTTGAAATATCTTTATTTATTCATTTATTAAACTCGAATCTGTCACAGCTGTAAAAAAAAATTAAAGAATAAAAACCTATCATTAGTTAAAAGAAGATTGAAAATTGATAAAGACATGAACCTTGAAGCTCTCTTACAGCAAAACCTAAAAAAAGCTTCGCTGTTTGAAAGGTTCAAGCTTCAAGCAGAAAGTGTAGATTGCAATAGAATAAAGTTCATCACACTGTCACCGACACTAATAAAGTGTACCCGATGAGAAGAATTGATCACTTTCAAAGCGGCTTAATATTTCAATTAAGAAAAAAAAAAACAAATGACGATAATAATGTTTTCAAGACTCTTCAAACAGAATAAAGAAAAAAAGAAGATAAAAATGTATCAAATTGGCATCTTTAATGTCAATAGGGATTCATCTGATACCTCTTGTTAGCAGCTCTTTTTTCTGCAGACTTCAGATGCTTCAACAAGTATCTCGTTCACTTTTTTACCCTTCATTCGAACAATTTTAGTATATTTTTTTTAAAAGTTGTTCACTTGTTGACTGTTTACTCCCGATAATTTTAATGTATCAAAGACTATGATCTTCTTAATATCCTTAATAAACCAATGTTTTGAATTTTTTAACCCGTAAAGAGGTTTTAACTGTATGCTTTTCATCATTTATCGTCTGTTCTTTTTTCTCTTCTCTCTCCAGCAATTAGTTTTAATTAAAAAAGATCATCCTAATATTTCGCAAAACTATACTTAAATTGATCAATTTCAAAATCATTTCATTTGAAAACTAGCCTCAACAATTAAAAATAAATACTATTATACCAAGACAATAATCAAAAGCGATAAATGAACTAAGCTACTTAAGATTAATGAGCGGTTGATATGACTAACTAGTTTTTCCTTGCAAAGAATTCACAATTGAAAAACACAGTTTTAAGCTTTTGCAACAGAAATATTGCTTCTAACTTCAAAGTTCCAGCTGCCTTCTTTCTTGCTTGTTACGCTCTCCCTGAAGAGTGGTATCACCAAGCCTGTTACCATTTACTACTTTATAAAAATTTTATCCATTATGTTTTGATCGTTCTTTTGCTGCCATTTAGTAACTCAGTATTCATAAAACCACAGTCAGAATGGTAGAAGCGAAAAGGAAAAAGCGGAATACAATCATATCGTACAGCATGTTCCTTCGTGAAGATGTAGAACTTAAGCACAGTTGTAAAACCTAAATCTTTCATTAAAATTACTTCATATGCACTAAAAGAGCGTAATAATCATGAAAGCCTATGCAAGAAGTCCAAACGTCTCATTTTTAATTGTTACTGAGACCTCGGTCAAGTTAGAATTCAAATTTCTCTCTAACAATAAGGACCTTCAATTTCTTTTAATTAGTGAGTCGTTCATCTTGAGTTACATGCGATTTCTAACTAATTTATGTGCCCTACTGAAGCCGCTATTGCGCAAATGTTTCTGGATTTTAAGATGTGTAAAATTGACGTGTATATAACATTGAAAAGTTTTTTTACCACTAGTACCACTTGTACTGTGGTAACAGCAACTTATTTATAAAAACACGACAACTCTCGGGGCCAAGCTCAGCGCTTGTAAACTATTACACGTCGCAGTATCTTTTGTAACTATGTTATAACTACCAAATACTACAAACCTGCTTTCATCCCCTGTGTCATAACCTATAAATTTTCTTTAACCTTATTATCCAGTGTTTTACAATGATTGAGCCTCCGCACGTCATCCACTGTTTTCACATAGAAATAAACCTGCTCCATCTTTTCATTCGCTCTCCTGCAGCGCCAATACAGAAAGGTATCACTGAGATCGATCGCAAAATGAACAAAAAATTCATTTATATAAATCGTATTAGCCAACGCAATTTAAAAATCCTATTTATAAGTATGAAAACGTTACCAAAAAATATACGCTCGCTACGCAGTCACTTTCATACCTGGGGTTTTGTATCCTTACACAACACATCCAATCTCCCTCGCTTCAAAACTTTTCCTTAGTTTTAAATGGTTTTTAAAGTTTACAATTCACCTTTATTCATCTCTTAAAAACAATTACAATATTCTACGATCAAGACGGGAAAAAGTTTCTGGACAATTTACACAGCCCTCTCTTCTCTTCCAGCAAACGCACAGGAATAATTTCTACCCGCATCTACTATACCTGATAGTAATGTAACCAAAAATCATGACAAATCCAAGATTTCCACATTAGCTCACAACAAACAAATATTCAGCTATTTAAATATACATGCTTCTTGACAAGACAGAAATCATTCCAAAGATAAATATTCTGAACTGATACGTGCTAGATACCAGTCTTCAACGACTAATCAGCACTGCACTAGAAATGGTTTGCCCAGATTGAAAAGTCAGACGTATCAGAAAAAACCAGAAGCCGTACCAATGATAAATAAAAAAGAAAAACCTTTGTAAAAGGCTATAAGACTAATATACCAAAACTAGTAGAACTTTGGGGAAGGCTAAGAAACTAATATACCAAAACTAACGAAGTTACAAACCTCTGTAACTTTCAAGTGCAGATTAGAGCACAAATACCTACTACAAAGATTGTCCAGTGTGACAAATAACAAAATGAGGAGTAAAACACTTAACAAAAAGCTGCAAAATAAGCTTATTAATTACCATAAATAAGCAATATAACAACTCCCAAAAAAAGTAATTAATAAAATGCATAACATTCTTACCCTTCACATGCAGTGAGGAATGAAAAAATTTCATTGAAAAAAAAAACAGAATGTGACACAAATTTCTGTAACTCTACATTAAAATTTTCAAAAAGTTTTGAAGCTAAAATGACTTATAAAGTTCAGCTAATGTTTCCAAGCAAACGGTTAACAAATATAAATTATGTGAAACAACTAGAACGAACTTACTGAGGTTTGTTGCAAATTAGGCAGAAGTTTTATACAGCAAAAAGAGTAACCAGCTTACTTCCTAACCTAAGAAAAATCGAAACCAATTATCAAATAACAAAAAGTTGTAAAACTCACTAAAACTTTAGTAAAACTGAACAAAGTAGTAACATAAAATTCACTCTGAACCACAGTAAAGCGCTGTTACACAAGTCTTGTGATTTTTGAGAATACCACCCAAGCTGAGAGAAAAAAAAATCAAAGATAACAAAGAGAGAAAAAAGTTTATAAGATCAAAAAACTAAACACTAATCTATAATTATGAACAAATCAGATGTTATAGAAAACTACCCTACGCAACCTAGACAGAGAAAACAGAAGCAAATTTTGACATAAATAGCAGCAACACAAATTAGAATAATAAATCTGCCCCTGAAAGAACTTACGCAGCAGAAAAACTAAGTAATTATTTCAAAATTGATAAACTGGCGAGAAAATAAGAAAAACCTAGTTCAATAAACTTCCTAAAGAAGATGAAGACACGGTATTTAAACTAAATATTAGCTATAATCCCGTAAATTTGCATAGTTTTTTAAAACGATTTTCTGCAGTGAACTCATTTTACACGTACTCAAGATTTTCTTTGCGTAATGTCCGACTGACATTTTCAATTCAGTAGCATATTTCCCTACCACCTCGAGGCAGATGCAAGCATGTTCCCAATTACCATCATTCAAAGCATTATCCATGATTCTGATGACATCACCAGCAGACGGATAACCTGAAAAATCAAAACTGCAAGCATTAAAGTATAGAACATATTGTCTGGATTATTGAAAACTTTTTACAGCGATTAAGTTTTCAACTGCCAGAACCAACATACAGAGTCGCATCATACATAAGGGTCCTAAAATTTGTTTCTCTCAATTACCTGGGTTCTGAATAACAAAATTAATATTAAACATGGTACCTTATTACATTAAACTAAATACGCCCTAATAACTAATACAAGTGAAATTGTCACAGCCAAACTACAGAATTTGAATATCAGTTAAGAAGCACCTATTGGCGATACTGTCGCATCTTCTCCTTCAGTAAGTTTTTTGTCCAAAATAGTCTCAAAAAGTTCCCATGCCCTATCTTTCTCACCCACAGCCATTAGCATCCGGGCACATAGCGCGATCTAAATCAGTAAAAGAACAAGCGTCAAGAAAATGATAGTACTAGTAGTAGCGATAATGATAATAATAATAACAATAATAATAATAATAATAATAATAATAATAATAGTAATATTGCAGAAGTACTAAATATGCTTTAAAAAGTATATATGAAACACTTGGCATATCTTATCAAGTATGCATAAGAGTATTCGGCTCATTTATGCCGTGAATAATCTTGAATCACCAGAATCACGACAGTATCAATTCCAAAATTTGAAGTACTGAATAAGAAACAAAAGCTTCGAGCAAAATGTTTTGGGACCTTCTACTCTTCAATCTCCAATTTGCTTTAGAAAAATTAAAAAAACATTAATTCGTTGACTTAATATCACGTTTATAATTGAAATTAATAAGTCTGTCTTGAGTGGTACTAGCAAAACAATCAACATAAGCTGGCTTAACTCTATTTTAATTTGTTCAAATAGTGAAAAGCATTTATATGCCTTAGAATATCAAACAAAAATTAACCGATACTGAGATTTGACTAAAATAACCTAGAATAATGGTTAAGTATTCATAACTTTCATAAAAGTACATAAGAACTGAGACTGTAGCCAATCAAAAAAGATTAGTTTAAAAATCATAAGTAAACCGTGCGTGGGGTCCATTTCTTCTGTACGTATCCAGAGTATCTACTATAGTCATTAAGCACGTCAACAATTCGGTTTGCTAAAGCACGACACTCATCACGCTCGTCAGGCGAAAGAAGCTATAACTTAGTCATTACTTGGGAAATCCTTGGCTGTTACAGTAATCTTAAAGAAAAAGTAAAAAACGATAAAAAACCGTAAAACCTAAAACTTTTACTGAGCCATATTATTCAAAACCTTAAATGAAAATATAGATTTCAAAACTTACTTTAAAGTTCAAAAGAGAAATAACCGAACAAGACTTGACAACAGACATATTATCGAGGAAATGTCTAGCAGCTATGATGTCCTCGATCACTCTTCGCAACAGAGACCACTTGTAATCGCGCTAGAAATATCCACCAATGAAACACCTCCTAATCTCACTAACAAACTTATACAGGTAAGTCATATATGACATTAGATGTAAGGAAAGTAGGACCTGCAGTCGATCTAACATTTGATGGGCAATATTTCGGGACAAACCAACAATACGCGGAACTAAACTTTTGTAACGCTTCTCCAAACTTTCAATTGAAAGCATTGGAATTGACACTTGCAAGTAGTATGCATAAAACCTTGAAAAAATAAAGTACCGAATAACTGCAAATAGTTACTTCAAGATAACCCAGGTAAAAGTAAGGTTTCAATACTAATAAAAACAACACAAGTATTTTAATAGTATCTTACATTGAATCCAGTAAATGAAAACCATTACTTAGGTTCATCTGATAGTTCTGGCAGCTTTGCTTTATTTTTTGGCGACTCATATAATGTTTTTATCCTTTCAGCCAGCAAATAGTTTTTCGCTGAATAAGCAATTTCCATTGCATCCACAAAGAATAACTGCTCTTTGGCAACAGCGGCACAAATGCTTTCACAACTTTCCAAATTATCAAGAATTTGCACCACATATGTCACATTTAATTTCTACAAGAATAGATAAGATAAAAGAGCGTAATTTCTCAAAAAATAAACCAGATAATGCTAAAGAAAAATTAGCGAATCTTGGAACGGCAATCTTCCGTAATAGAAATTAGCTAAAAAACCTTATCTGATTTTGAGTGAGATAATTTAAGCAGTTCTCGATAGGTACTTAATGAATATTCACATGAACATTTTTTTGCTTCTTGAAGAATTTTGCCCACTGCGTCGGCATGATCCACCGAATTATCCTCAAAGGTACATTACTCTAATAAAATCAGTATTCACAGGTCAAAAAATTAATTAACTGAAGAATAAAACTTATAATCAGTAAAACTGTTCCTTTTAATTAAATGCTATTATAAAAAATCGAGCTTTCAATAAGTTATACGCTTTTAATGATAAAAGTACCACAGTATTTAGAAATTTATGTCTTTCAAAGCAATAAAATAAAACCTTTGCACGAAAATTAATCTGATAAACTTAGGAATAACCGAAATATCTGAAAAATTTTCAAACGGCTGTTTTGTAAATTAAACCCTATTTGAAGTTTTCATCTGACTAAAAAAAGACAATAACAGATGTATTAATTAACTGTTAAAAGAGCGTGAAGAAGACTGTTAAAAACATGAATATTTGGGGATACACGGGCAGCAGACATTTCTTTGCATATAAGACATGCATCTTCAAAAGATTTCGCGTTTTCAATTAAACCGCAAAAAGCTTCGACGTGCGGTGTAAGTCGTTCTTCCTTCATTTTCTAAGAAAAATATCAATTAACATGCAAGAAAAAAAAGGAGTATTAGTATTGCGACATTCTTACTCAAACATAGAATAACACTACAAGAAATTTGTATAACTTAACACCAGGATATTATAAGGAAACTGAATGTCGCTAGTGATCATCAAGCGAATATTCTTGTTCCAATCTGTGCAAAAAAACTCCTAGAAGCAAATACCCTACATTATTTACATAGAAGTAAAAAAACCTCATATAAAACTCTGGCTTTTTTTACGGCACTACTAGAAGGATACTTGCATAAACCAGCAATCATAGCGGAGTAAACATCGGCTGATTTCTCCGTTGCTTCAAACAATAAGTCAGCAACACCGTCCTGAAACCCCAAGTCATCAAACGCTAAGTTGATTGGTTTTCATAAAAGAAAGATGACGTCACAATAACAAATTTGACCATACAATCTTTAAAACCTCCAAAAAATGATACTTTTTCGACTATAAAACACCAACAGCATTACCATTCTCCAAATATTAAACAACAGCAACTCAGATTGCAGAAGAAAACAGATATATTAAAAAAACCAAAGAAAAATTGTATAAAAACCTCTTCAAATGCCACTGGTTGCTCTAAACCAAGGCCAAAATTTCTCATACCATGCCACTCTTCCTCTTCATACGAAGGAGCATTTGATCCGTTATAATAACATGTCAGAAAAAAAAGTCGTTTCTAAATTTTGAGTATAAAGAAGACTTGATTTAAAATAATTAGCTCAAAGCTTGAACTCCAAAAAAGCCTCCTACAGTGAAAAGTCTGAAACGCACCAGTGTGTCCCTGCTAACTTCAACCCCTTCGGTTGACATCCTCTCATAGATCGTAATAGCATCTCGAACCCTCTTACTGTCAAGCATTTTCAAGAGATTTTCTTCAGTCGGTTTAGCAGTTGCCGCATCTAGTTCT
>UXUI01009739.1:969-17586 GCA_900576705.1 Enterobius vermicularis
ATTAATTATATAAAAGAATCATATATATATATGCTTTTCAAACTCAGGAAGGTGAGAAACACTGATTAAGCGTTAAAGAGCAAATCACTAATTTTGCAACGTCACATTACAGATAAACATTCATTTCTCTAAAATAAGCTTACTTTTTTGAAAAACTAATTCTGCAAAGCTGACGAATTGCTTCCAATGGCTTCTCCGTTTTTCCGACACGTCCATAAATTACTCATAGCAAAAATATTGTCAAATTATTGCTCTTATTGCTTCTCTTGTTGTTTTATGGTGAAAGACCTCCAGTTTTTTCGTGTATATTTTCGTTTTCGATGCAAGGGTCTAAGTGTTCGTCGCTAAAGTTGTCTATGAGTACATTAATATGATGATCTGCGTGTTGGTTTGCTTTAAACGACCAATATTTTGGTTGAAGATTTGATTTTAGGAAAAAAGTATGGAAAATAAATTTCTTTCCTCAACTAGACAACATTTTACTGACTGAAATTGACTTATGTGTAAATCGAATCGAATTTTAAATATAATCAAAAAAAAATTTTTTTTCAGCACATTTTAAACCAAAGCACTTTCAAAACATTTACTTCCATTAGTGATAAAACAATTTTTCAAAAACCTGACTATAAATACAATATCCGCTTTATGAGTGAAGCTTGATTAAAGCGGTCTCGATTAGCAGATATTGCTCAAAACTAGCACGTAAACACTGATCTTTTTAATTATTACCATCACGTATACCTACTTATATGGACTACCGATTATGACTTTTAACAAGGAAAAGAGGAAAATATAGAGAGAAAGAGAAAGCTTTAACTATGAAATGACTTTTAGGCAAACCGCAACCAAAAGTTCAGTGGTTTGATGTTACGGGAACGCCAATCACCGATGAAATAACACATTACACGGTTGTTTTTGTGCTGAAGTTCCACTACTTCCTGTTTGTCATAAATAGTTCTTTTTTTTTTTAAAAACCTTAAACTTAAATACATATGCTTTTAACACATAAATCAGCCAAATCTATTTGCCCTTTGTCTCTTGTGGTCTCTTCAGCTGCCTCAGCAGTTAACCTAGAGTTTATAGGTTTCAACCGTCGGAAACCAAACAACACTTATCATTCATGATATACAGGTTCAAGATCGCGGAAATTACGTCCTCAAAGTTTCCAATGAAGTTGGCGAAGATATATGCGAAATTCCAATTCAAGTGAGAATCTCTAGATTGTCTAATCCCTCTTTTTTTCCTCCAGCAAGATTATAGCGTAAAAAGACGATGACATTCATTTACGAAAGTTGTAAAATTATTGCCGGAAGATTAAGCATAAATTTCTATAATCTTTTTTTGCAAATGTGATCTAAAATTTCCGGTATAAGGAACACCTCAAAAAGCATTTGATTTGATCTTTTCAAAGCGACTAAATTGGTATGTCTAGCGGTCAGATCTTTAGAAAGAATACACCATTTAGCTGTAAAAAATGCCCTTACTAGCCTGGACTCATAAATGTTGACGTGATTTGACTAAAATGAGTTCTTATAAGCTTACTAACCGTCATTCTTAAGTGTTCGGTTTCAGGATTAGTCTGTTAGGAGCTTATTTTAGGTGGCAGACCGTCCGATTCCACCAGGTAGGCCAATCGTGCAAGATCAAAATGTTGATTCAGTGCGCCTTCTCTGGGCTACCACAGTACAAGACGGTGGCAATGCTGTCAGAAACTACACTGTCGAAATGAAAAAGGTTCATTCTGTTTGAATAGTTTTAAATTTTACAAGTCAATATTCTATTTAATGTTTTCCACGACATAGTGACAATTTGAAAAACAATTTTTAAATTATTAATTACAAAGATCTGATTGAAAAGTACTCCAGAACTAATCAAGTTCTGTAACGCATATGTTAACAGTACTCCTGCATCCTTTACTAAAAAAAAATTGAATTGTTGGCTGCGTTAGAATCGGTTTCAAGATCGCTTACGAGATCGTTGTGTTCTTGTTGACTACTCTTGGTTTTCAAACGCGTTTAAACTTCAGAACTTTTCAGGAAAGCGCTGATGAGTGGTCTAAAGCGGAAACTACGAAGCAACCATTCACAACACTGTTTAATCTGGTCCCTGGAGAGACCTATCGTTTCCGTGTTCGAGCTAATAACATATTTGGCTCAAGCGAACCGTCTGAAGAATCAGAATCTGTAATTTTAAACTTATGAGAAAGTGGTTTTGTCGAATTGTGTACTGTCAAGAAAACTTAAAAGATAGTCACTGAAAGAATAAGCAGGCAGTGGTAAATGCTTAAATTTTTATTAGGTTTACATTCGTGACATGACCAGAATTGTGACCGAACCGCCGCCTAAAGAACCGTTTGAAGATGAAACCAGCGCAGCACCAGTCGACTACGACCGCCTTGCTACAGAAACTGAGCCTATTGCATACCGGACAATAGATGTTAATAGGTTACCAAACGATCTTCAATCAAAGGTAAAGTTGTTTATAAATTTTTTTGTTATACTTCTTGCTAACAGTGATTATGACGATATGTGGTTTCAGTACATCATAATGGAAGAACTGGGGCGTGGTGCCTACGGAACGGTATATAGGGCAGTTGAAAGAGCTACAGGGAAATCCTGGGCTGCTAAAGTGGTTCAAGTTCGGCCTGGGGTCAAGAAAGAGGCTGTTTTTCACGAAATTCATATGATGAACCAACTACACCATGAAAAACTTTTGAATTTGCATGAAGCTTTCGATCTTGGCAATGAGATGGTTCTAATAGAAGAACTGTAAGTATAATGCCGTTGAAAATTTTAGAAAAAAAAAAAAAGAGAGGAGTGACGAGCAGTAGCAAATAACAGTATTTTTAATTTGCTTCTAAGTATTCACCCTAAAAGATCTTCGTCGCTGTTGATTGGTTGTCCAAGTTACTTTTATAGCGAAGAAAGAATAATGCAAAACTGGAAGTTAAAAGTGATTTTTTTCTTAATATTTTTACGTATTTAGTGTTTCTGGAGGAGAGTTATATGACAAGATAATCGAGAACGATCAATTGATGGCAGAAGAAGAAGTTCGAGACTATATCCACCAAATTTTACTTGGTGTCCAGTATATGCATAAGAACAATATTGTTCATCTAGATTTAAAGGTTCACAATGCTTTAATTACTAAAATTTATAAAATTTTTAATAGCAACAAAGTTTTATTGGTAAATTGTAATTGTTGAAAAGATATTACAAGTTGAAGTAGGTGACAGTAATATATGTATCAACTAAATCTTATTACAGAGTATTACTTCAGAAATCAGAAAAAAGTGTATTATTATCAGGTATTTTCAACTATTTCAGCCTGAAAATATTTTGCTAAAGTCGGCCAACAGTAGCGACATCAAAATCATCGATTTCGGATTAGCTAGAAAACTAGACCCCAATAAAACTGTTAAATTACTTTTTGGTACGCCAGAATTTTGTGCACCTGAAGTTGTCAATTTCCAACCTGTTGGACTAAGTACAGACATGTGGACCATTGGTGTTATCACTTATGTTTTGTAAGTTCTTTTTTAGTTCTCTAAGTTCTGTAAGCGATTAATTTTAATTGTCAGTATCTAAATCATTTCACCTCAAAATTTTCTTGTTGTCTGCTCAGCAAGAACAACAGTTGACTATCCTATTTGATACGGCTGCTGATCCCTGGTTTAGGCTCTCTGGACTTTCGCCA
Source organism: Enterobius vermicularis (assembly GCA_900576705.1). Classification (NCBI taxonomy): domain Eukaryota; kingdom Metazoa; phylum Nematoda; class Chromadorea; order Rhabditida; family Oxyuridae; genus Enterobius; species Enterobius vermicularis. The sequence goes on from UXUI01009739.1 coordinate 4,666, forward strand.
TTTTTGGGTAACAATGACGAGGAAACGTTGGCCAACGTTTCGGCTGCTGACTGGGACTTTGATGATTCGTCTTGGGATGATGTTTCACCACTTGCCAAAGACTTTATCTGTCACTTGATGGTCAAAGATAAAGCGTAAGTATTGCTATTTTGGAAAAATGGGGAGAAATCAGCAAGTTTACCCCATAGGCAGTTATTGCAGTCATTGTTCTTTTTTCTCTTTTTTCTTTTTTTTTCCTCTAGAAAATCAACTCTTTTTTTCCTGTTTTTTAAATTGTGAAATACTGAGCAAAATACGTTTTAGAGATGACAGTTGAAAAGTTCTTTGCAGAATAGCTTCTGTGAATCTGTTTTTTGGCGTAATCAATATTACATGCTAGAATTAGTGAATTTTGATCTTAAAAAATAATTTCAGCAAACGGATGACAGTTGGCGAAGCTTTAAAACATCCTTGGATTACTGTAAGTGGTTTTTCAAAACTATTATTGGTTAAAATCTTGGTTTATTTTATGGTTGTCAAACTAAAAGCTTTATTCCTAAGTTTCGTTTATTTTCGTAACACAGTTACAACGTTTTTGTTTTGGCAGAATTTACATCAACGGTATTTTCATTTTTCCCCCTTTCGATTTTTTTGTCAATTTTAATTTGGAAACAGTTTTTTTTAGTTATTTTGTTTCTATTAATCCTTTATTAGTTTGCTGTTGTTGTTTTAAATAGGCTTTTTTTTACCGCTTTTATTATATCCTTGTTTTGAAGGGGCCACTCTTGTCTGCCTTTAACGACTTGTCCGAATTTGTGAAGGTTTGAAATTTAATGCTGTCCTTAACAGTCTTACTTCATAACCTTTTGTTCGCTTTCTTTTTCGCTTTTCTACTCCACGTTTTTCCTTTTCTTTTTATCTTCTTCTTTATTGGTAGAAAGCAAAATCTGTTATATTATCACTTGCCAGTATTCTTCTGCTTGCACTAATCACTGCGCACCAAAAAATTACTCAATTAATCGTTAATCTTGAATAGCTTCAATTAATCACAATTTTGTCTTGTTTTCAGTCTATTTTTTTTACAGTGTGAACTTTTTAGATTAATTGGTGTCATATTTTTCAAAAATAACCATTTTACCAAATCTACTGATCTTAAGTCACTTGTTTTCAAAATCAATTCTTTCTTGACGTCACATCTGATGCTCTTTAACCGTTTTTGGTCTATAAAATGTCAACTGCCAACTAGTAATTTGTTAACAAAATAACATATCGCGCCAATCAAATACTGCGGCTGTCAGATAATGATAGTAATAATTTTTCTTCACTAGTTCAAAGGCTTTTTTTACCTTTAAAGGAGTGTACACTTGCTAGACGAATCTAACAAATATGACATTTTTAGCAATCCCAGAAACCAGTGGAACGTGGACGTCTTCCGCTTAGGCAAAAACATGACTTCTTGTCCAAGAAACGCTGGAGTGATGATTTGCTACCTATGGGAAGGTTGGCTAAACGTGGCGCTATCTTCAGAAGGCTTTCTATGGATGGAGTCTTTGAGAGGGAGATAACATTTGGTAAGCATTTCAATGACATGACTTGCTTCTGCAGAAAAAAACTTTTTTGTTGGCTACAATTTTATCAAATTTCTGACCCGTCACGGTTACAAATGCATTTAAAACTAAAGTATACTAAAAAAAATTTTAAAGTCAAAAACAGTTGCCTCATCAAAGGATTTGCGAATTTACCAATTCAAATTTTTATAAAATTGTTTTACAAAACTTTTAAAACGTTTGTGCAATTAAGAAGTCGAATATGCTCCGAAAGTTCGGAAACAACTTGAGAACATAGTGGCGAAAGTTGGAGACTTGATAGCTACTCTCACATGTGATGTTGATGGAGTACCGACACCAAAAATTACTTGGTTAGTACTTTTTACTTGACTTGAATGGGGGACCAAGCAAAACTTGTTTGTGGCACTTCTTGAATAATTTTCAATTATCAATTACTTCTTCGTTCCAGGTTCAAAGATAATGAAAAGGTGCCTATCCGTGCAGAAAAATACGTGACGAAGTACAGTAACGGTATTGCTGAATTGTCTATAAGAAATATTATTGAGAAAGATGCTGGAGTTTACAAAATTTGCGCAACTAATGAAATTGGTTCAATCGAGAATGAAGCAACAGTGGTGGTTGAGGTACAATTATATTAAAAAATCTTCGAGCTCACTAATAAATAAACGACTACACTACAGAAAGCAAAAATAATTCTTTTGATCTGATAAATAAAATTATAGAAAGCTAAAAAGAAAAAGGAGAAAGCCGAGACTAAGGAAGAAACAAGTAGGCCAGAACAAATTTCTCCAAGTTTCATACATAGGCTATCAGACAGAACTGTGAAACTTGGCAGTCCAGCAATTCTAACTGTTAGAAGTAATTCGCTACCTGAACCTGAAGTTGAGTGGTTCAGAAATGGAGAACCTGTTGATTTGAACGCTCCAAAATATGCATTTAAGCATGATAAAGGTATAAAAATATCATAGCTTCAGAGGCTTTAAAATTACATGTAACGAGTCATTTGACAAGATTTTTTGTGTCATAGTTTAATTTTCGAATGCACTGCTGTTCAGATCGTTACGAGCTTGAAATTCTTTCCTGCGGGGATGAAGACAACGGTCAATGGAAGGCTGTTGGTAAAAATGAATTTGGAGTTTGCGAAAGTTCCTGTAAACTTACCGTCGAAATTCCAATGGATCTCAAAGCTCCTGAATTTACCGTCAGTTTACTCACACTTCTTTCCAGGCTTGGTCAACAAAACACACACTCTTTAACTATCTGTTATTCAACCTCAAATCGTAATTTTATTAGGCAACCTTAGGCATATTTAAGATTCCGCTAAAAGATATTAAATGCATGGAAATGGAGGTGCTGAAATTAGAAACTTGTGTCTCAGCCAACCCGACACCTGAAATAACATGGTATCGCAACAACGAAGAGCTTCCTCATGGCAGTCGCTACACAATGCTCTTTGATGATAAGGTAAGACCAAAATTCTGCTTCACAGTTGCTTGTCGTGTTGGGGACTGCAGGAAACTTTGATCTTTATTTGAATTTATTTAAAAGAGGCTTTGCATAAAAGCTGAATTCTGTTATAAGACACATGAGAGATTAAACTTAGTTAGGCTCTTTAGAGCAACTAATATTTTTTGATTTATGCAGCAATTTTTACAGGACACCTGAGGGATTAGGTCAGATAAATTTGGTATAACAATTGATTGAAGGTGTAGTTATGGATTTACAACATTTGTGATCGATAAATTTGGTGTGAGGCCATTGATTGATAAGAGATAGAAGAAAATTTTTTTTTAAGTCTATAATGTGACAAAACTTTAATTGACTGTTGGATGCCAGAACAGCCTCTTATTAAATTTAGGAACAAGTTTATTCTTTGCTTATTATGGATGCTTACGCAGAAGACAGTGGAAAATATCAATGTATTGCCAGAAATTCTGTTGGCAGTGCTGAGACTGTATGTAATATCACAATTCAAGGTTTGATTTTTTATATGAAAGACTATGTCAGATTGGTTTGAATATTTTATGCAGTACTAAAAATAACTTTTAATACCAACAGCAGTTGATTTGTAGAACCACAGCTACCACCGAAAGATGCATTTGATGATAAAATACCACCTCAGTTCAAAATGCTACTTCCAAATAGAACTGTTCCAGAAGGCTTTGAACTTACTCTGGTTTGCGCAGTTACAGGTACTGTAAATGAGTTACCTTTCAATTATTAATAACAGTATGAATAAATAGTTTGTATAGGACTACTGGAAAGTGTTTTAAAAGCTGCATTGGAGGATTGTTTCTTGATAAAATTAAGCTTTTTGGTGAGGTGCGATAAAAACAGAAGTATTTCACTGTGCAAATTTTTGACGGTTAACAAGGAATTCCTGAACAGTTTGACAAAGGATGCTCAGAATTTTGGAAGGATTGGATGCAATTATTTAAAATGAGCTTATACTTTATCAGAATTAAAATGGTAAACTTTATTCAAAAGCATATGGTGTAAAAATGATTTTTTAACTGCAAAGCTTACTGGTAGTTTTGCCTTTATAATCCCAATGTAGTTAGACAAAAAGTTACTGCAGGACTCTGTATAATTATCGGAAATCGTGACTTTTTTTTTGATTTTTCTGTGAAGTTAAAAGACTCTAAGCTGCTGATTTTTGCAACAATCTTTCTCAATTATTTTTTCAATGATCTTTGCTTATGTCATAGAATTTTTGCTCTTCATGGAGTTTTCTAAAATGGTGCAAATGTGCTCTTTGTCAATCTTTAAAAATTCTGAGGCTTTTTGGAAAAAAGCTGCAAAAATTGAAGAGAATGCACTTCTCTAATTTTGACTTAATTCTTATACTTCTTTCGTCTCTGTTTTGTTTTACGCTCCAGGTTTTTTGTTTGAGTTTTTACATTTAGGCCTCTAATTCCATCCTTTAACTGCTTTCTTATCATGCTTAACTTTGTCGCTTCTCGATTATCTTGCCTAAATAAGGTGGTCCAGAAAAGTTTTGACAAATCCTAGTCGTAGAATTTGTAGATTATATGACACTTTTGAGGGGCAGACATTTTTGAAGGTTACTTGAAAAATTTGTTTAAGCATTTGAATGGGTTTATGATTACTCAACTTTGTTAAATGTAAAGAATTATTTCTGATAACCATCGTTACAATGTTTACTAAAACTTTTACAGCATTTTATTAGGACGTGAGTTTCAAAATTTGTTATAGGATTTCTTGATGAAGATTTAAAGCGCTAAAAACAAGACTCTTCTTTTAACTGTACAATATTCAGAATCATAAAGATTATTTTCGGAACAAAAAAATGCCAAGTAATAGAAAAAAAATATTTTAACAGACTAATACTTAATTCTTAATCTCAGCAAAAAATTAAATCATATAGAGCTTTATTAAATATTATATAGGTTCGCCAAATCCATCGATCAAATGGCTGAAAAATGACGCTGAAATCAGTGCTGACGCATGTGAAACAAAGGTTCCAAAAATTTTATTAAAACTTATTAATTTACATTTGCTCTGTCAACATTTATGTATAGCAGTAGTCAAATATACCAATTAAATTTTTTCAGTATGAAAACGGTGTTTGTACGCTTACAATACCGTCAACAAAACTGGCTGATTTCGGAACTTACACTTGTACAGCAACTAACCCTTATGGTACCGCAAATTCAACTTGCACCGTCCAAATACAAGGTTACTTTAAGATTAAATTGTACTCAATTACACAAGAACATTTTATTTATAGAGTGCTGACAGTTTACATCAATTTTAGCTTGCGAAACCGTTGACTTAAAACCAAAATTCAAACAGCAGCTCATGGATGTATCTGCTATCGAAGGCTCTGAAATTGTTTTGGAGTGTGTGGTATATGGAAAACCAACTCCAACAATTACTTGGTACAAGGATGGGCTTAAACTTTTCCTGGAGAACAGGATGTTACAGTATACTGACAGAAAAGGTTATTATTTTATTTTGACAGCTATAAAGAGCTGTAGTCAGAATGCATGAAGTTCAGAATTAAAGCAATCTTTTCTGGAAGTAGACAAAAGGGTTGTCAAGATGAAAAATTATGGTGAATTTTATAATTCTTCAGTGTTTTATAATCAGTGATTTTTGACTGCATCATCTTTCAGGTGTTTCAAGGTTGAATATTATGAATGTTGTGAAGGACGACAGTGGAGAGTACTCGTGTGAAGCGGTTAACAAATTAGGGAAAGATTTCACTCATTGTACCGTTAAGATAGTCGGTAAAAAATTAATTTAGTTTAACCTAACATACAGTCTCTTTATTGGTACAATAGATGGTTTTTTGCAGCTAATTTTTTAAAAATAAATTTAAAATAGTAAACTGTTTTATATTCTCCGACTAAAATTTCGATTGCTGCTTTTATCAACTTTTTTAAATGTGGATTTTCGATGATGACGAATTAGTGAAGTTGTTTAGAAACTGGTCAAAATCGAGTTAGATTAGTGACTCCAGAACCGTCATCGCGAAGCTCTTCACCGTCGATGAAAGAAGTGGAAGAGTTGAGGGCGCCTGTCATTACTCGCCCTTTGAATGATGCGACCGTTTATGAAGGTAATTTGCAGTAAGCTTGTGGTTTGCTCTCTTTAACAGTAAAGTTGTGCTGCATCAGTGTGAATTATCGATGATTAAGATGTATGGCTAAATTGTTAACTTTTGTAATCAGTACTAAACTTTCTTTCTTTTTTAGGTAATCGTGAGTTATTCGAGGTAGAAGTAAGTGCTAATCCGAAGCCCTACGTTGAATGGTATCATGATGGTAAATTGGTTGCTGAAAATCGAACTCTGCGGACATACTTCGATGGCCGCATAGCCTTCCTGAAACTTTATGAAGTCCAAGAAGAACATCAAGGACAGTATCTCTGCAAAGTGACGAACAAACTTGGTGCTGCTGAAACCAGATGTACCCTCGTCGTCTCGCGTATGGTTTTTACGATTGCATACGTTGGATTTTTTTCGGTTACTTTTATACTAAAAATTAAGGGTTTTAGCTCGTCCTGGAATTGACGATCAGATTCCAAATATGCCGAAATTTGTGCAGAAGTTGCAGGATGTGGTTGTTAAAAAGGAAGATGAAACGGTTACACTGTCTTGCCAAGTAAGATGTTTGTTAAATTTTCAAGAAATATGTTATTTATTTACATTATTTTTTATGTGAGAATAATTTGATGCGTCAAAGATTGACGATCCACTAATCGTTTTTAGGTACACGGGACACCGAAGCCGGATGTCCAGTGGCTGTTCAACGGTAGAGCAATTCATAACGACTCCAATATTCGTATTCGGGCGTTCGACGACAACGTCTGCACGCTTCAGATTTCTCGCGTTGGAACTGATTGCTGCGGTGTTTACACTGCTGTTGCAAATAATGTCTATGGTAGTGCTCATTCCAGTGCTGAAGTTTCATTTGCACAACAGGGTAACTTATACTGAGTAGTCGTCTCAGAACCTCTTTGGCAGTTTTTAAAACTCATCTGTATACTAAAGAAATTTTTTCAGAAGAAACACCAGAAGTTTCAAAACCAAACTTTGTTGTCGAACCACCTCCAAAATTAGTTGTTGAAGAAGGTCAAACGCTTTGTATCACATGTGACATAGCTGGCAGACCAGAGCCTGAAGGTACTAGTAAAATCACTGTATATTTGTCAGTGATTTTTTGTAAGAAGTTGTAGTTCAACGTGCTTTTTCAGTGGCATGGTTGAGGAAAAATGAAGCGATCAAGAATAAGAAAGTGATAATTAAAAAGAGCGGTTTGACCCACCAGTTGATAATTGGAGCAGTCAGAATTGAAGATGAGGGAAAATATATCGTAATAGCGAAAAATGAACGTGGTGAAGTTCAGAAGACAACTGACGTTAGGGTGAATGTGAAAAGGTAGATCGAAAGTTCTCAAAGACTTATACTTTATCTTAAGAGCGCCTTTTACCCAGTGTTTTTAAAAATTTCTCTCATGTTAATGAATTTCTCGTGAATGAATGTCATTTTTTCGTTATCTGTTGTAAAAAACGATTTATGTGTAGTATCGACTGACTGACAAGGTTTAATTTGGCTTTTAAGCGACTATTTGTTTACAGTTTTAAATAAGTTCCAAAGAAGGTTGAGACATTAAACTTGAGTACCAAATTAACTTTTTCATTACACCAGACTTTATGTTACCACTGCATCTTTGTTAATGCTCTTCAATTTCAGTACAAGGGAAGAGGTCAAGACAGCTGCTAAGAGGGACCGCTTACCAAATGCGCCAGGTGGGACCTTAACAGCTAAGAATGTTGGAACAAACAGTCTAGCTCTGGAATGGGAGGCAGTTTCGGAAGATGGTGGCAGTCAGATCGAGGGATATACAGTTGAACAACGAAGGTAATCCTTCTTAGACGGCATAAAAAAAGTCCAGTTCTGCAAATTTTCCAAAACACTATTTAAGAAAATATTCAGGGACACTATTTAAGAAAATATTCAGGGAACTCAACAACAATTTACATCGACGGTCTTTAAGCGTGGATTGTCAAAAAAATAAATTACGATACTTCACATGATTATGACTAAGACTATTATAATTAATTTTCATTAAAAGGAATTTTAAAAAAAATTCAAAAAAGCGAGTTTTTAATAGGCGGCTACATAGGGGTGAAACACATACATTTGAACTTCAAAACAAAGGTTTCCATATAGAAGGTTGTATGGTAATTGAAAATGACTTTTTAACTGTGAAGCTAGTATTAGTTCTGTTTTTTAACTAAGTTTAAAGATGAAGATTAGTCTTTTTTAAAACTGACTGTAGCTAATATGCAAAATAGAGTCTGAAAATAAACTCTAACTTTTTAAGAATGATTGAGGTAATACTTTTCGAGTGGCAAATTTTCTAGATCCAATTCACGCTATTTTCAGTCCTGATGAACAGTCCTGGGTGGAGGTTGCTTCATGCACCGAAACAACATGTGATATTCGTGATTTGCTGCCAAATACCGAATACTACTACAGAGTTGCAGCAAAGAACAAGGTTTTTGAGATAAATTTACTTTTTGAAACAATTTAAAAAGTGAGCAGAAAGATCTAGTTTCTAATATATTTAAAAAATTTAGGTTGGCTTGGGAGAGTACTTGACAATGCAGTCTCCTGTAAAAACTCTTTCTGAAGGATTAAAACCCAGTTTTGAAGAAAATTTGCCAGCGTCGCTAGTAATATCCGAGAGTGAAATACTGGAAATTAAAGCATCCTATGGCGGCAAGCCAAAGCCAAGCGTTAAATGGTATCGTAATGGTATAGAAATCAATAAAGACAACAAGAGAGTTAGTATTGTTTCAAAAGATGGAGTCTCTACGCTGGTGATCAGAAACACTAAGGCTGGACTTGACGATGGTCTTTATTCATGCCACATTAAAAATGAAGATGGTTATGCAATTGAAGAAACAGCAGTCACGGTGATTTCTACAGAGGTATCTTACCTGCCCTATGATAAGCCTCACTGTTGATAAGTTTTTAAAAAACTGTCTGATCAGTGTGAAAGTGTTGTCGTTTTTCTACTTACAATGAATTTGAAAAATGTTTTAGATTTCTGAGCAGGTGGTAGTCGATGAAACCGAGGCTGTAAGTGGAATTCCGCAAATTGTAAAACCGTTGTCAAACGTTACTGTTGCAAGTAAACAGCAGTTTGTGTTAACTTGTAAAATTTCCGGAGCTACAAAATGCCAAGCAACGTGGTACAGAAATGAAGCCACAATTCTGTAAGCTGGTTTTATACAATTTTCCTCGCTTTTTTTAAAATTTGGAAGTTTAATTTCACTTTTTAATCGTTTTAATTTAAGGGAATCTGGAAGGTTCCAGCTAGACTCTGCAGAAAGTGGAACCTATAAATTGATATGTCACAGTGCACAACCAGATGATACGGCAATCTACTCCTGTTTGATCACAAACTCTGTCGGTGTTGCGAAGTCGTCTTGCGAGGTGTGCGAGCGTAATTTTTGATTGCTAATTGATTTGCTGTCAGTTAAAAAGTGTGAATTCTTTTTTTGAACATTTAATCAGTTGCTGTAACAAAAGGATTTAGGTAACCGTTGTGGACCGTGGAGCACAGAAAGCTCCGGTATTTGAAAAAACACTTACTGATAGTACGGTAATCGCAGGTACCAGCGTCACCTTAAAATGTCGAGTAACAGGAGATCCTGAACCACAGGTGACGTAAATATTTTTAACTTGCACAGCTTCTTGTTAAAAAAATATGGACTGTACATTCATTTCTCATTTAAATAGAAATGAAATAATGGAACGAAATCAATGACTTGCTTTAATACTGTTAACAGCAGCGTATGATAAATTTTGTTAGTAACCATGCAGAACTGTCTATCATTATTCATAAATCCTTATTTTTGTCTTTTTGTCTTTGTCAGCAGTTTTTCCTGAAGTTAAAAATATCTGTTTTTGGCTCAACTGTCTCTTCGGTTAAATCAGAATCTTTGCAGGTAGTGTGGATGAAAGATGGAAAACGAGTATCAACCAGCCGTAGAGTAGCATTGAGGTTCACTGAAGATGGATATTGCTCTTTAGATATTTCTAATGTAACCAGTACGGATACCGGTATTTATCTGGTAAGTTTTCATGACAAACTATAGTTAAGAAAGATTTTCACCTGTTATGTCTTATCATTTTCCTTAGGTCGTGACTCTTTAATGAACATGTATAGAAATAAATGAAGTTTATTTAGGTTTTGAGTCTTACAAATACATTTTTTTCTCATAAATAGTTTTACAGTTTTGAATAATTAATTCATTACTCGTTTTAGTGTTCTGCAAAGAATGCTATTGGAGTAGACTGCACTCAAGCGATGTTGACTGTCGCTAACGAAGCTGGACCTGATAGGCATTTGGTTACTGCTGAACCTAAAGAACAGCGATACAGCAAACCGGAATTTACCAGAGTTCCAGCAGCGACAATTGAGAGTAGTGAGGGGACTACTGTAAGTAATGTGTTACCTTTGCTACTGAAAGCTTATTAATTTCATCATCTCTGGTGCGCAGTAAACACAAAAGTCTTAGAATTCTGAAGCTCTTTTGAGCATATAATAAATTGCTTTAGGGAGTAAAATTAATTGCTCGCGCAGTCGGTAACCCGGTGCCACTGATAACGTGGAAGAAAGACGGAAAAGAGGTAAGCTGTTACCGCTGTGATTTGTAATTTTGTTATTGACTTGTTTTGCATTAAACAAGGCGTTTTGCAGATAACAAAAGGAAATCGTCTGTATGAGACACGTTTGGTTGGTAACGGTGAAGTGGTACTGGTTATTTCATACGTTACTATCAAGACTGCTGGCGTTTTTGAATGTTGCGCAACGAATTCTGAAGGAACGGTGTCTTCAGAAAGCAATTTCATTGTTCATTGTAGGTTAACACAATGCTTTGTTCACTTCTGCTTTACAACCTACCGTAATACTGTCGATCTTACTACTTGAACTTCAATAAATTCAGCTCGCACTCACAAGCATCCAACAAAAGAGCCACCAAGGTTTTCCATCGAATTGGTTGACAGAGGAGTTGCTCTTGGGCAGCCAGCCTGCTTGAAATGTGCTGTCCAAGGAGTACCCGAACCACAAGTTCAGGTAATAAGCGTAGTTGATATGTTGAGTCATTTAGTACTTCTTCACCAGCCGTTAATGCATCTTTTTTAATGATAGGTGTTGATTATAAACCTTTGACATAACTTCGTAGTGCTTTACAGTTATTTATTCACTGTAGGTTACTCTAGTAAGTGAAATATTTTTTTGGTGGTGCAAAGGTAACAGAATCACCTAAGGGTTAAAACATTGAAGAAAATGTATTAATATCAACTAGTGATGCCACAATACAAAGGTTTCCAATTTACCACTAAAGCGGCTTACCGAGCTACAACAGAATAAGTTTGGGGGTTTTCAAAGTGTCATCACTTACCTCACTATTTAAATTTTTTTTAAAAAACCTGTATGTTGTTGCGTTATCTGTTGCCATATTTAGTGGTTTTTCGTTGACGATTCACGGAAGAGTGCTCAAATAAAAGGCGTGCTTGGTTCTGCATGGATGGAGTATCGTCGTGGCGAAATTTGCGAGCTAAAAACTGATGCTGTTGTAAGTACCCAACAGGGAACTTACCAGTGCGTTGCTGTTAATGATCATGGCAGAGCGATGTCACAGTGCTATCTTTTGGTCGGAAGTAAGTTTAAAATTGCCACTATAATTTGCTTTCACGTATATAAAAAAATCTCGTCTTTCTTATAAGATAAAATTTTTTAGACCCTTCGGACGAACCGGCAGGTCCGCCTAGATTTCTTAGATGTCTGCGAGACATTTGGTGCCCCCTTGGAAGTGAGGTTGTTTTTGAAGTAGAAGTAGAGGGACACCCACTTCCTGAGCTGTTATGGTATCATTTGGATGAGAAGGTCGTTGAAGATAGAAATACAAAGGTTATTTTTTCTTTTGCTTTGCGAGAAGAATATCTTTAAAGTGGTTTCTTCCCTCAAAACCACTGCCAGCTCTACGGTTCTGTGTATCTCAGTTTTAGTCGAATTTCGGCACTCCAGTAAAACTGTCACTTTTTAATTTTGTTACAGATTTCTTACACATCACCATCAAGGTGCGAGTTAGTGATTTCTAATGTCGGTTTACGGCACCTTGGTAATTATTCCGTGCAAGCATCTAATGTTCATGGCATTCTGGTTACTACCGCAGCACTAAATGTTAGCACAGATAACAAACTTGCTGAACCGCCCATATTCTTGCAAGGTTAGTCTTAAGTGCTATTTAGAAAATGTGGGATTGAAAAACTTTTTTTCTGAACTAGGCATTCGCTTGTTTTAGTTGAGGGCCAAATGCAAGATGTACTATAATTTAACACGGTTTTAAATTCACTTTACGCGTGTGATGAAATATTTTCAGATCTGCAACAGCAACGACTCGCTGTTATGTATGACGAAACTGGTGCACTACCAGAACGAGGATCTATGGGATTAATTCCTGAAACTGTAAATTTAAACTTTCATAAAGCTTCTTCTTTCAAGCAGAGCAAATCTGATGCTTTCTTCTAGTTTTCTTCTTGTAGTAAAACTATTTTTTTAGTCAGATCAAGCGATTTAAGACCATTCTTTTGTAGATGAAATCTGATAGAGAGAAGCGTGCTCAGAGGAATGAAATAAAAGTAAGGGGTGCTGCACCACGATTCGTCAGAGGTCTTGAAGACTTGGAATTCCATGAAGGCGATCTTGCAGCTTTAGCCGGAAAACTGTCAAAAAGTCAGTGGGGTTGCTTTCCTCAGATTCTTCTGTTCTTTTCATTTTAAGAAAGAATCGGAGCTTTTGAGAGAAATTTTTTTGTGGCATTGTTT
>UXUI01009746.1:5185-15534 GCA_900576705.1 Enterobius vermicularis
CGCTTTAAAAACGTACTTTTTGCATACACCACCCTTCGCCAACTACACCATTTCCACATCTGGTTCTGCAAAGCCGTGATTTCGGGATGGACAGCCACTGGACAACCGTTGCTGAAAGTTAGGCTCATGACGAAACGTGTGAATTCCGCATTGATGTTCCGACACTGCGTTGCGGTGGTCTGTGGCCAATCAGTGTAGTGCTTTTAGCGTTTATGATTCCGGTTGTGAACTGGATTACTATGAAAGCACTTGCAAAATGCAAAGATTTTCCATTTTCTTATAGCAGCGACTTAATCAGTTTAATTTTAGTTTTGGCGACAGGAAAGAAGATTATGCTTCTTCCACATTTTACTTGGACATCCACAGGAATTATGCGGATAAAAAAAAAAATAGTTTTTATCCTCCCGATTTTTTTCGCGCTTTACCCTTTCGCACAGCACTGTTTTTTTCTTCAATTTTCAAAAAGTTTGGGAAGGTGCAGATTCTTCGAGTAGTAATTATGATTTGTGTCAGTAAGATGTTCTGTGTCTTCGCGAAATATCGTTCCACTTCAATTATTTTCGCTGCTCTGTAACTGGTATCAATTTGTAGCAGTCGAGTCCGTTTTCTGTCTGGTAATTGCCTCAGGAAGTCGACTGGTTAACTTGGGTTTGAGGTGATGTAGTGATCGCCAAGTTTTTGGTCAGGAAACTCACGGTCTGTACTGTTTTCCCACAACAACAAATTTTTCTTTTCTTTGGAAACCAGATCTTGAGCCGTTCTGCCATTTTTCTATAACATTTATATAATATCATCTATATGGTTTAGTAATAATAAAGATACTGGAGTAGAGAAGGCGGCTTCTTTTTGATTCCCTGTTAGTTTTTTTTCTTCTGAATTGATCTGGTATATAGAGATAAAGTCGCCTTTAGTGAGTATATCTTCCTGTTTTTTATTAATTTATCTTTTGACATTTTTGCAGTTGGATTTAGACGGATGTATGAAAGGTATGGCTTGACTAAAATTCTGGGATTGTTATCACTGTCACAGCTCATTGTAAATGGATTTACATATATTCAGTCTGTTTGTTGTCAACCACACAACTAATACTAATTGTACGTTCTAGTTTTAAGTATTTTCAGGTTATCGTTGTTTGTCTTTAGCTAATGGTTGTAGCTTTACTTAGCTCTCCGGAACGATGTATTCACCAAGAAAGCAAAATGGAATTACATCAAAGTCAGATATATTCATGCGACCAGACGTGCTACATCCAATTCCCAAAGAAATTACTAGTATACGTGAAAACCTTGAAGAACGTAAAAGAACTTTTGAACAGTGCTTTCTAGTACAGGTTTTCGGAGAATTTGTGTTTTTAGTCTGAGTAAATTCAGTTTTTACGTGTATTTATTGATAAGACTTCTTACCAGAAGATCATTTAGGATGCCATAATTTACGTGACGTACCTTCATGTTTTTTATTTGCTGTGTATCTTGACCTTCTTGGTCTGTGTTTGTGAACATTCGAAGGAGGGTATTGCAGCTCGTTCTTTCGTCTACCCAGCAGCAGGCTGCACGTGTCTTTTGTCAATCATCGTACTGGTTTTGGCAAATCGGGCATCCGTAATTGTAGCACTGATAATTCCGTTGATGATCTGGCAGGTGGGAAGTATTAATTTTTTTCATCAGTTTCTTGACTGTTTTTTATTCTGTAGGCTTGTTTGTGGTGCATAATTTTCCGGTTGATGAAAAAATAAAGAGTTTTTAATTATAATAAACAGGGAGGGATACCCGTTAGATGGTATGTATTCTTTAAAAGTCAGAAAAGAAGCAGAATTTAGAGCCAGTTTTATTCAAGTAGTAGCGTCTTTCGAATTCTAAAATATTTATGCTTTTGTCTTTGTATGTCGGCTGAGGCTTGTGGAAAGGATTCTATTTGGAGAGTCTTACAGGTTTTGGTTGCTCTCTCCTTGATTTGTGGCGGAGCGTATCTCATTCATAGTATTACTGTCATGTCCTTTGCATCTACAAGGTTACGCATTCTGGCTTGGTGTTTTGCCCCAATCTCAGCTGTGCTTTTTACGGCATTTCACTTCTTTGCGATCTACTTGACCTGCGTTTACTACAATTATATTAGGCAGAGGTTCGGTATCGGATATTCTGGTTTTAAACCACATTTTTTCGAATTGCGCGATCTGTTTAGTTCTGGAATGAAGCAAAGAAATATACCCGTCTTTTTTACCAAATATTTCAGGCCTTTCCTTTGCGCAGTTGTATGTGTCAGATTTTGTGCTTAATCTTTTTTGTTGTGTCACCGCTTTTTTTTATCCAACAGTGAGGAGTAAGAGAAGCATCTTGGATGTTTCATTATTTTTATCTTGAACGATCTTAGAAAGAACGATGGAAGTAAGGCGTCAAAACTGAAAATCCGCTATGAATCGACTGAAACTTTTGACCAGCGTTCCTACATCAGGGAGAAGAATCACTGTGGCTCAATTAACTCTATGCTTCTGGTTCCAGCGTGTAGCAGCCCGATTAAGAGAAGGACAGAGATTAGAGTCAGTGAGCCAATTAACGTGTAGGATTTGTTTATAAGTGAGTGGCTTCAACAGTGTTGTCTACTAACTGTGTATAGAATTGTTTGGTTTCATGTGGCAGAATAAGTTCTTATATTTTTTTTTCGCAGAATCTAAATCACGGGGTTCTTGAGTCTGAACTGTTGCTTCAATTTTGGTTATAACGTAAGTTTTGAGTCAAACTGTTTTTTGTGGAGTTTTCAGGAATTATTTGTAATATTGTAAACGGGAGGATTTTAATTTTTTATTGAATTGATTAATTAAATAAAATCTTTTTCTCTTCCCAAAATTTATTTATTTTACTGTTGTTTACCTGTTCATTTAATAAAGATGATTTTAAAAAAGAGCGGCGATGCTTTTCTGAATAAGATATTTAGCGGCATGATTACCTTTTTATTGCACATTATCATGGAACAGAAAGCCAGTTGAAGTAATGCGGGCATTTAGTGTAAAATTTACTGTTTATAATAATGTGGCACAAAAAAAGGTTTGGTGGTAAAGTTTTTCATTTACTGCAGCTTATAATTTTCTTATTGGGTTCTTATTAACATAAACAGCGTTTGAAACTTTTGACTGCAACTCTTGAGTGCTCTGTGCAGGACATATAGTGCCGCGAATTGAAAGAGCAGCCTCGAGACATTTCATCTGTTTAAAACAATCCGTTCAGGGCTGTTGTAGTTGAATTCTTGTTGTGGTTTTTTTTTCACATTTCGCATATATTCGGTTATGTCGATGTAAGTCAGCAAGGTTAGTTAAATGGTAGTCGACCAAAAAGCGTTCAGTGGTTATCCATCTTTTACGGTAATCTATTATTGTTAATGCGGGTAGGATAGTTCCTGCTTTTCCTCTTCCTACTAGCACAACAAAAAAAATACGTACTCATTTCTTCTCTATTTTACTAAAGACCTGTTCACTTTTTATTGCTTCGTGTTACACTTTCTTTTTGTGATCAATGTCTTACCGAGATTAGCTTTTTAGTAAGCAGCTCTCTCCAGCCATTAGTTGAGCTGTTTCAGTTTAATGGCGTGTACCTTACATCGACGGCTTAAACTTGGATATACTTTTAGTACGGCACATTTAACGCAAAGTTTAACATATTATTCTTTCCGCTGGCAGAAACTGCACTCACCTTTTGTTTTTGAAGACACTTCTATGAGAAGGAAGATTGGTAATTTGGCTGAATTTTCACTAGTGCTTGGGGAAGAACTGAAGAATCAAAAAAGTATACCACGTGGCAGAGTTAAGTTAAGCAGAGACTGAGAAGCAAGTTGACATCGTTTGGTAGATGTTGTTTTTAATTTTACCGGTAATGTTTATATCACGTTGAGGTTATCCCGAGTTGGGACAGTTTCGCATGACTTAGTTTTCCTAAAAGTTTATATTTGCTTGTCTGATTCCCACGATTTTTTTTACACATATTGCAGAGTGGTTTTTGATGTCTGAAATTACATTTATTTTTTTATCTTACATGCCAATAGTTTGTTATAAAGACTACATATTTTCTCCTTAAAAAAGCAATATTTCGACTGCTGTTGAACAAATTTATACCAGCGCTATTCATTATCACTGTGTTTTTTGAGTTGGTTTGAAGACAACGTAAGACGTGAAAATTTGATGATTATGCGAAAAAGCTAAAAATTATTCAAAACGATGAATGAGATCGTTTGGTGTTTAGGCAAACTTTTTGTCAAGTATGATTCACCTCTGTAGCTAGTGGAAGGCTCGCTCTTGAAAAAGTTGAACTGTAAGAACACAAGCCAAAATGGAAACAACGAGGCTGTTCTTCTCAATTATTCTTGATTCAAACACACACTGCAACAATTCTTTCTTTATAATATTTTGTGTTAGCATTTAACTCACAGTGGAAATTTGCTTTTTTTTCTTGATATTCAACTTCCAAAAACATTATGTTGTGTAGATGTTAGACTCACTTCGGGATAAAAAAGGTTTGTGTTTCGTTTTCCATAAACAGCTAAAAAAAAATCAGTAAACGAGAGAGCATCAATAGTTGGGAAGCTTTTCTGCTTTCCACTAGTCATCGAAATATGCTCTTCAGAGCAGGGATCTTATTGAACTTGTTTTCAACGTGTTAAGAGCAAACAATGGTTATAATGAAAGAAACTACTAACTTTTTTTGAAGTCTGTTGCTTCCTTTTTTCATTTTTTCTCTGCTATTTTTTATAAACAGATTTTCACACTTTTCTGAGAATGACAAACGGAACTTTTCTTTTTGAATCGCTAACATTGCTTTCAGTGTATTTAATCAGTCATGAAAGCTTCTTCAACACTGCAACCTTGGGGAAATGCTCAACTGAACTTCAGTCACAATAAAATTACATGATTATTGACGGCATTAATAAAGCGCGCATATTTTTTACCAGCAAAGTTACTTTTTTGAATGAACAAACATTATTTTTTTGAAACACATCATAGTAATTATTTTAGCGTGCTTTTTTTCTATTTCTTTTAGAAGGTAGTTTGTAGGAGTATATTGGCAATTATTTTGGCTTACAATACTGCGTAAAATTGTCAAGTCAATTATTAGAGGTTACCAAGCTTATTGTTTTTTTTGAAACAGGTGGAATATGAAAGAAGGTTTGCTAGTTTTTCAAGCAGGATGTTTATTCTTCATGGCAGCAAAAGTCGTGAAAGAATTTTTTTAGCTTAGGTTCTGTTCTTTTTTTCTTGGCAGTTTGACGTTATCCTGGATATTTGTTGCTGCCGTATTGCTACTTTTTTTCGGATACTTTCTTTATTTTTGAGCCTTCCTGGCTTTATTATTACTTGCTTTGAGCTTTTGCAAGCATTAGCGTCTGAAATTTGCTCTCGACTCGCGCACTACTGGTGCTTCTTTCTTCGTAGGAAATAGTCATCTTTCTTACTGATAGTTTTGATTTGAGGGCTTCCAAACGGCAGAAGAGAGAAGAGAATTTAGAGTTTTTGGAGGATCTGTGAGAATGGATGCCAAGGAGCACAGATGAGTGGGTCAAGCGAAAGAGGACTGGAAGATCAGATTAGCGTTTATACAGCAACTGTTGTTTGAAAACAGTCGAGGGATGTCTGTAATATAGAGAAGCTGACATCTATTATTTCTAATTAAGACTTTGTGTATCACCTGCTTCTAGCCACTGAAGATCTGTAAAGCAGTAAAACCTTTCTATTTTTTATTTACAATTCTTTAGAAGTGAACGTCGAATTACAAATGTGTTTTTCATTATTATGCAAAATTACCACAGTTTCTAGCATTACTTCATCGAGAACAATAAGTGAATATTAACGCATGAAGACGGCAAAAATAACGGCAACTGAAAGAGGAAATAGTTTCAAGGCGACAGTAATCAGGAGCATTGTTCAGAAGCATTTGCTTGGTTGCGGTTAACAGTAAACGCAGATTTAGAGATTTTCAAAGTAATGTATATCTTAGATGTTTCTATGCAATACAACACATGGTAAATAAACTTTTTTTTCTACTCATTGTTTTTTTAGCTTGCTAAGTTTATCTATGCGCAACTCGTTTTCTAGCTACCAACAATTTTTTTTCCTGGAAAGCTTGACGAATGATTATTACTGTGATTGGTCTTAGAAGCCGTTTTTGACTGGTGTAATTATCAAAGCTTCAGATTTTTATAAAGGATTCAGTTGAAATGGACTGTTACCAAATAGTCAACAAAAGCAGTACTTTGTTGGTAAAAAACAGATGTACCAGTTATGTTTATCACATATATTTCAGGCTTTAAATTTATTTTTAGTATGAAAGCAGTAGAGAAAGGTAACTGTACTGAGCAGTTTTGGTAAGTTAATTTAAATTTACCTTTAAGAAGCTACTTTGTAGTTGTTTATCAAGCTGTTAGCGGCTGAGAACATAAAGCTCTTGTCAAAAAATGCTTTCAAAAAAATTATTTCGAATGTCATTGAGATCTTACGAATTCTGTTTGAAGCCGTCACTAAAAGGATTCTGATCTGATGAATTAGCTTCCGATAGTGAAGCGTAGGACGTATTCTGCAATATTTAAAAAAAAAATTGCTGGATTTTTTGAGAAAGAATTGTCATGCAATTCTGATATAAAAGATATGCAACTTTAGTATAAAACTTTGCAAGGAAGCAGTGCTTTGCGATTTTCATACAAAACCGTTTTTCTACTTAGTAGCGAGACTGGACGTTTGTAGCTGTCCTATTCTAATTCAATAATTTGCACTGAATTTACTTCCGAAGTTCCAGAGCGCTGTCAAACTATCAGTTTTTCATTAATTCGTAGCTACGGCAAATAATATTTAAGGTGAAAATTGTGCTTTTTCTAATTGTATTCGTTCTTTCGCGAGAAACAGCTCGAGATATTGCTCCAGAAATTTGCGCCCTTATAAACTATGGTTCGCTCAGAAGGACGGCTTAATGAGCACGCAGCGCTTTTTGTAGATCCCAGGCAATGATAAGTTTTTCTTCTTCAAAGCATTCTCTAAAAGTGTGTGAAAATATGACATTTTTAATAGCTAATCTAAACTTATAAGCTTTCCAGAAAATTCAGGGATGTTTTGTGTTTACATGGTGATCTGTGAAACTCCGAATACTCCTTTTTATTTTACCAAACGCCTACGTTTCTGATATTCTAAAACTGCAGATCTGGCAAACCACTGTGTGTCTGCAGTCAAGTCTGTTCATGGCGATCTTTCTCGCCTAACTGAATACTCTTTGTAAGACCCGATTTTTGTGAGATTTTAAAATGATGATCTGTACATTAACTCTCAAGTTATTTAAAGAATAAAAACTTAGAAAAACAGCGGCAAAGCCTTTGCTCACGAACTTAATTTGATGCAGCACTGTAATTAATGTGCAAAAAAGACATGAAGAGGCACTTGCGATAAAATACCTTTTTGTTAAATATGTGTTTCCTTCAGTGGAACTTGATATTTATAGAGAAGACTGCTACAAGAGAACAAAGTGAAGGCATATGCAAGATAAATTTCTTGAGCGTTTAAGTGCAACTTGAGGAATTAGAGGAAATAAAAGTTGTCATAGATATTGGTACTTATTCTTCTAGCCTAACTAGTTATTTACTATTGGTGAAGACAAGACCTTTGGGAGAAGTCAAGACTGATGGCTTTTATGTAGAAGATAATTTTGAGTTTGAAAATGGATTTATGAATCAATATAAGTTTTTAATACTTCGTTCTATTTGTAAAAGTCGATTACCTCAATTTGTTGCGCTGAACATGTGTGTTTTTCGCGCTATTGGTGCGATAGAGGTGATGTGCAAAAATCTTTATTACTTTTGAAGGATAGGAAAGATTTGAAACAAGATTGCAGTGAAACACATATACAGGAAATAATTATACCTTCCACGTAAAAGATTATGTTTCACCAGTAAGTTTAGCCAAGAAATGAAGATGTAGATTATGCACAGAACGAACTTCTGATATCTTCAATAAACGCCAAGAACTTTGCTATAAGTCTGCAGAAAAATGCCGCTAAAATTAATTTAATTCTCTTTGTTCAAAGAACTGTTTAATACGCAGGCGGATGTTAATTTTTGGCGCGGTCCGGCTGGTGGTCTGATATATTTAATCAGTTTGGACTCCGGAATAAAGTTAAGAATTAACATGAAAAAATTTGGTAAATTGACGTAGAGTTTGCAGTGACTTAAGCCTGAAGAAGTTTATCCTTGATCAGCATTGTTAAAGAATCGGTATTACTTTGGAAAGCAGCAACGCAAAGTTTTTTCTCTAAAACATCGTTTTTTTTTTTTTTTCAGAAATTAATTTTGTTAACTGTGATACATTTTTTTGGCATGAAACAACAAATCGCATGTTTTTTTTTCTTCTATGCTTATTTTACCATGTAATAAATACTTTATGTTTTTATGCCTTAACAAAGCAATAGTACAGCTGCTGCTGAAAAAAATTTATACCAGCGTTTTTCATCATGTCTGTGTTTTTTGAGTTGATTCAGAGGTATTGTGAAACGTGAAAATTTTATGATTATGTGAGAAAGTTGAAAACTGTTCAGAACGATAACTGAGATTGTTTCGTTTTTAGACAAACGTGTTGTTATGTATAACTTTTTTTGTAGCTGGCAAAAGGCTAGGTCTTGAAAAAATTGGACAGCAAGAACACGAATGAAGATGGAAACAAGAAGGATGTTTATATTAATCATACTCAGTTTAAACACAGATTGCAGCAGTTTTTTATTTATAGCATTTGCTGTTAGCACTTGGCACAGGTTGAAAATCTATTTTTTTTTTTAATTTGCAACTTCCGAAATCTTTTTTTTTTGCATAGATGTCAAACTCGTGCTCGGTGATATGAAACGTTTGTGTTTTTCATGAACAGTTTAGAGAAATTGGAATCAGAAAACGAAAGGAATGCACCAATTGTTGGTGGCTTTTTTGCTTTCCAACGGTCATCAAAATATGCTCTTTGGTGCAGAGATCTTAGTCAACCTGTTTTCAATGTGTTAAGGACAAACAGTGGTGGTTGGAATGAAATAAACTGCTGACTTTTATTTATAATTTTTTGCTTTTTTCTTCTATTTTTTATTCTTTTCCTTTCACTGATTAGTAATTTTGGTTTATTGAGTAATCGACGAGCAGTGAATCATTCATTTAAAAATTTAAGTTTCAGTAATATTTTCAAAATTCAATAAATTAATTTTTGTATCTTTTCTAAAAATGACTCACTACTCCTTTTTTTTGTAAATCTTCACCAGTGGTGTATCACTACATTTGATCAGCCGCGAACACTCCCTTAACATCCCATCCTTGCAGAAACGTTTAATTGAACTTTAGTTATAATGCGATTAGATGACTAATAGCGGCATAAATAAAGCGAGCATATTATTTACCAAAAAAAAAAAAAAAAAAAAAAAAAACATTTTGCTTAGTACTGTGCTCACAACCAGTTTTCATTTATTTCTTAAACAGAGACTAAAAAAAAAATATTTTTTTTAAAATTTTTCTTTAATGATAAAAAAAGAAACTGTAAACAGTTTGCTGATCAGTTTCTAACCAGAAATAGTTTTTTGTTGTAAATATTGATTAAATTTTTAGAAACGAATGAAATTAACAGACAGGAAGGTTAGAAACTATCTATATAAGACTTGGTGGTAGACGATAAAATGAGGCTCAGCAGGTGTATCTGTTCTTTATTTTAACCTGCCAATTTATGTCTGATTCTTATAACGCGGCTGAAGAAGATAAAATCAAATACTCAGTCGTTTTTTTGGTTCTATTACGAAAACATGGGCATTAATTTTTGCTTGTTGGTTTATAATTTTGATTGCAATTTCTGCTTTTTACTCGGATACAATTTGTCGGCAAAAAGATTATTAACAGAATTGTCAAGAATAGCTTATTAGCTTTCAAAAATGTTTTGAATAGTACCAAACACTTCAGTTTTTTATATGAACATAAATGTGCTGCAGCGCTGTCTTTTCTTCCTTTTTTCTCTTCCTCTTTCTGTTTCTACATCTGCGAGTGGAAAAACACTTTTTAGAGCACATTATAATAGTTATTTTAGCAAGCCCCTTTTTTATTTCTTTTTGAAAGTAACTTGTGGGAGAATTTTTGTGACTATTTTAACTTTTTATATGGCTTGAAAGCGTCAAATCAGGTACTAAAGGTTACCAAGCTTATTGTTTTTCATGTGACAGGTAAAATATGAAAAAACGTTTGATTTTTTTTTTAAGCAGGATGTTTATTCTTCATGGCAGCCAAAGTGGTAGAAGAATTTTTTGAGGATAGGTCCTGTTCTTTTCTTTCTTGGCAATTTGACGTTATCCTGGATATTTGTTGCTGCCGTATTGCTA
>UXUI01009750.1:2697-13664 GCA_900576705.1 Enterobius vermicularis
AAATTGTATTTTATTTTAATATACAATTACTAGAATTTAAAATGTCTAAAAGAAATGAAAAAACAGGCAAGCAAAATTATGAAAGCTTTTGAATTTCTTCTTGACTATGGGGGTAACGTAGCACAAACACTCGCTCGTTTTTCACTTTTCACATTAAATGTACGGTATTCCTCCCAGGTCATTGGTCGACAGTTTAGATTTCAAACAAGATCATACAATCAACTTGCGGTTCAAATTAAATCGTATAAATGGCAACAAAAAAAATGCTTTATTTAAACGAGAATCAATCAAGTAAATCATCTTTTTTCACTGTAATTCATCAGAAGGAAGAACAAGTAAGACAGCCATACAAAGCCAATCGCTCAATCAACAAAAAAAAAAAACACTTTTTTTTTTTCATTTGATAGCGATACAGTGATCATTTGAGAGACAAATATCAATGCAGACAAATAAAAAAACGTTTTTACAGCAGTTTACGTCGTCAAACAAGAGCTAAATCCCGTATCCTCAATGCTGTAATTTTTCGAAATTTTAGTCTTTGTAATGCGTTAAGCATGCGACCAGAAATACACTATAAGTTGCTAAGATCAACACAAGTATTCTTCACTTTCTCATAAAATTTGTTTTCAACAAATGCAGAGCACAATGACGACGATTTCAAGCCGAAACACAAACCTCAGTGAGATTATATACATATATTTAACCCTTCAGAATACTCACCGTAATTATTCTCTACCCAATCTCAAAGCACAACCAAACGCTCAAGAAAAATTTTCAGATCCTTGACCCCTCTAACATATCACCGTAGATAATTTTAAAAAAAAAAAATTGGTAATAAAATTTAATTTTTCCTTCCATATCTTACAAACGAAATGCTACTGTCAGCCGATTATATATAATACATAAAAATGAATAAATTTACATCTAAGTGGAGAATTCACACTCATTATTAAGAAAGTTTAGAAAGAAGATTGCAAATCTGAAATAAATAAAACACTTAACAAACCAACAATTCGTTGATGGAATTAGGAGAGAGAATAGACAGGAAAAAAAGAACACCAAACCATCGAGTTCTTTTTGAGCAGCTGTGAAGAACACACCTGATAGCAGGTCAAACAGCTTCAGATATATAGCAAACGCTTAAGCACCGCAACTGTGCTGACTGCCCAGCCTTGAATACTCTATTTGAGGCTGCAACAGCCTGCGGTATGTAACGACTAGAGAAGCTGGCTGTTTGCCAGGGCCCGATCTGCCCTCAAATTGAATCGACGGTTTATTCTGACCGCAACTTCTGACATTGCGCCTCCACCAGTGATAGTGCGCTTTCAGGTGTTGTCTGTTTCGTTCTGACTGATTGACAAATACATAAACTGATGAGACCTGCAACACCGGCATTATTCTGTCTTCTACAGGTCTATCATTCTTTGGAGGCTTGAAGTACAAGAGTTCTTGTATTCGTCAAAACCAAAATATTATTAGGGCAGGAACAGTTATTGCGATAATATCAGTAGTTGTAAAGGACAAAGAGGAGAACAATAGCTAGAGGTTTGACAACAAAAGGTTTCTATCCTCCTTCTTATATAATCTTCTTCTTAGCATGATAAAGTAAATTTCCAGATTACTCATAGACAAGCTGCTTCGTACAGTTATTGTAATGTACTTTTTGATGCAAACACTGGAAGATTTTAGTGCTCATATTTTGCACTTGGCCTTTTTTAGCATGCGCTTGCGGTACCTGTCTGTGTACGAAACAGCAGCTCATTACTACATTGTTGGTTGCGACGGGTCTCAGAGAGATTATTATTTGCTAAAGCTGGGGCGTATGGAACCTCACATACTGGTCATTGAGGAATCTGATCATGTATATAATACGTCGGACATCCAAGAGTTATTAGCAACTATCACTGATGGGTCGTCAAGTTTGTTTTAATTTTTTTTTGTTTTCAAAGATTTTATAGATGCTGTTTTATTCATGAATGCAACATCGGTGAAGGGTTCAGTGAAGGATTGTTGAGGCATCTTATAAGAAAGTTATTTGGGAAATATGTTGCTTTGGCTATACTCTGAAACTCTTCTTTGAAGTGAGCGCTTGTCTAGAGTTAATTAGACAGTGAGTTTACATTTATTCGCTGTTTGTCGACATTACTATAAATGCCGTATAAGGCTGTATTAAAGTAGTGGTCCTTACCGGCTAGTATGTAGAGCGTCATCAATTTCCTATCATTTTAAAGTCACATTTTAACTGAACAAAGGGCCTCTTTGTATGGTCTTTGTGGCAGTCATTGAGGTTTGGCAGAAAACTTCATACTACACGTGGAGTTTTCATATTTCTTATTTAGCGACTGAGAGTAAACTTTAAGGAGCTCTGGTTGTTACGTCTCTTCGTTAGCAATCATGTTTCGTGGTAGTTTTTGCAGTACTGCTGAAATCGCAACCACAGAAGAAGACAGGGAATGATAAGAAGAAAGGACTAACTGAACGTTTTGCCTGTGCTTATGGACTTCTGGGTGTTGTACGTTTTATTGAAGGCTATTACATGCTGGCGAGTTCCTTCACTTTTTTGAACAATTTTTAGAGTTATATTTTTTTCAAAAAATTTTAGAAACTGCTTTTATCTTGCGTTACGCTGCTGAGAAATTGTTTGGCTAAATTTATTTAGTGACGTTCGTGATTAAATGTGATTTTTTTTTACTTTTTACTGTAAGTTATGTACAAAAAATACATTATTTTTGAGTTTTAATATCAAGTCTGTTGCTTGAAAAAAGCGCGAAATGCAGAAAGGGCTATGTCCAATGCAATTCAACAATTTAAAAAAATATATTGTTTCATTTTTATTTGACAGTTGGTAACAAAAGCTCGTGTTGTTGCATCTCTTGGATATCACACTATATACAAAATTGAAGAAGTTGCGATGCTCTATATTCCTGCAGAAAGCACAACTTGTAGCTCCGACGAACAGCGTTATTTAAAATTATTCCAGGTACATTCAAAAAATTTCTTTTGAACTTTTGGATATCCTAATTTGATTTTGGTTGATGAGAAAAAATGAATGAGGTAATACAGAAGGACTAAAAATATTACCTAACGGATCAAGTTAGTACTCCTTATTGTTTCCTTAACTTTTCAGTCAGTTGACTTAACTACCGACTTCTATTTTTCGTACACGTATAATCTAAGTAGAACATTGCAAGAAAACTGTTGCGGTGTTAGAGATTGGCCAAACTGTGCAAATGTTACTGGAAGAGGTGCATTTTCTTCTTCAGCTGAACGTAAATTTATTTGGAATAGGTTCTTACTGGGACCGCTTCGCTCGAATGCTGTCAGCGAAAAGTGGTTGATAGAAATTGTTCACGGTTATGTTGGTTAGCCTTCCCAGTCTTTTTAT
The DNA here is from genome assembly GCA_900576705.1 of Enterobius vermicularis. Classification (NCBI taxonomy): domain Eukaryota; kingdom Metazoa; phylum Nematoda; class Chromadorea; order Rhabditida; family Oxyuridae; genus Enterobius; species Enterobius vermicularis. Next base: position 6,083 of record UXUI01009750.1, read on the forward strand.
TTGTGTAGTTTTCCCGTTTTGTAGTTTTGTGTATTCCTTACGGAAAATTTGTGAAAAAGTTCTGTTGCTTTTTAGAAGGAAAATAGGTAGTGCTTTATTCAAATAGTGGTACCTTAATTTCTTATTAAAAGTTTATTTCTCCTTACAGGACAACAGATTGTAGAACTTCCTTGCTCACGAGTTTCCTTGACCTTGGTAGGAAGGAGGTCGTCTGTCTATGCCGGAACGCGATACTTGAAGCGAGGAGCCAATCAAAAAGGTTTCTTTATTTATTGCTAGTCTTCTTTAACTTCTATTTTGTTCTGCCTTTAATTCTTTTTATTAAGGTATTTTGTGATTGATAATTGAGCGACTGCGAGAACGTCTTGTGAATTTATTCTATACCTTTTCTCCGATAAAAATAAAAGAGGTTTTGGATAACAGAAAACTAATTGTTGTTTTGTAGTACAGGAGGATTTAAAGATCAGGAAGTGTGTTTCCTTTAGGAGATGTGGCAAACGATGTTGAAACTGAACAAATTGTATGGGATATGTCTACATCTCCAGACTTTCGTTACGGTAAATTTAGCGCCTTTGTACAGCGTAGAGGTTCGGTACCTTTGCTATGGAGCCAGGATCCTTCAACTCGTGGTGTGGTTGGGAAACCCTTAATATCTATTGATATTAATGAACCTCATGCGCAAACTGCAGCAGCCCATTTCAGGTGCTTTTCCTACGTTGTGCTTGACCAACTACTGTTTCTTCTATTTACTTGATTTTGTACGGTAAAAAATAATTTTTAAAATTTAGAGAGTTGAGGCGGAAGTATGGATCACCTCTGATTGTGATGAACCTTGTGAAACGGCGGGAGAAACGCAAGCACGAGGCTGTTTTACATGACCAGTTCTTGAAAGTAATTTTCTTAATTGAAAATGCATTTGTTTATTGGCTGCACTGTAATATTCATAGTCTTTTAAGAAGTTGATCACCATAATAGTTTTTGTCTCCTAGAATCATTAGTTGGTGGGGAGGAAAACAGTGTAATTGTTGTCTTGTAACTAGTTCTCATTGATTCGATACGTTATTAAAGTGGGAAATGGTTTGTAAACAAAATCATTACTAATAATAATGCGTCGTTGTGATGCGGTCCTTACAGGTATTAGGCTTGTGATGGAAAAAGTCTTCTACAAATTGCAATATTTATAGGCGTTTTAGGCTGTTAAATATCTTAATCAGTTTCTGCCAGCTTCGGAAAGGATATTATACTTGAGCTTTGATGTTGCTCGATGTAATAAAACGGGAGTTGTTATGAGCAGATTGGAAGAAATAGGTTTACGGGCCGTTTTGCGCCATGGCTGGTTCCAGGTATTATTTGAAATAAACTGCCAGTTAGGACTTGTAAAAGCCTTAATATTTTATCTTTTTACATCTTGGAAGATACAGTTTAAATGGCGTCTTTGCTTTGTCGGCTTTCAGACATTTCCTCCACTTTACTGTCATAAGGTTCGGCCTAACGTGCTACTTAACGACTATCGCCCTTCTAAAACTCTTGATGGTCATTATGTCCTTCAGAAGGGTATCTCACGAACTAACTGTGTCGACTGTCTAGATAGGACGAACGTTGTTCAGTTCGGCATTGGTAGGTCATTTTGCACTAATCATGGTTCTTTTGAACTTTCACTGTTTTTAATTCTTTAATTTTTATGCTTAAATATGGCTTATTTCCTTCGTCTTCTCTTGTCTAAAAGTCGTCATTTTGGACTAGTTATTTTGGATAGCTTTCAAAGCTCGTCATTTGTTAGTTTTAATGCTTGTCGTTGTTTAGGAAAGGTTGCTTTGGGTATGCAGCTGTACTCTATGGGATTTAGCGGAGATCCAGTGTTATCTTTATCTAGTGAAGTTAGTAAAATTTTTGAAGATATGATGGATGAACACGGTGATACATTAGCTTTACAGTATGCTGGGTCACAGCTTGTCCACTCTATTAAGACGTATAAAAAGACTGCAGCATTCCAGGTAAAAATGATTTTAATTACGACAGAGATTCAAAGTAGTGCTTTTTGAATTTTTAGGAACGCAGTCGCGATGTTATCCAGACGTTGTCTCGCTATTATAGCAATACATTTGGGGACTATGACAAACTGAATGCAATTAACTTGTTTTTAGGTGTTTACAGGTGAGCTTCGTTGTTTTCTTAAGGGCAAAGAGGGACATGTTTAACTGTTTTAGGCCAGGAACAGAGTCTTTGCCGCACCTCTGGGAACTGGGAACAGATTATTATTTACACTTTTCTAGTGAATACAAATCTGCTGCGGATTATTGTGCTTGGTTCTGTTATGATGACCGAGAAGTAGGAGATGAATTAGGAGAAATATTACGTTGTACGGATGGAGGTAGTGATTCAAATAGCCATTCTTCTAGGGTACTGAGTAGCTTCTATCAAATCTATAGGCAAATTATCAATCCATTTGTTAGACTGTTTCACATATGTATTATTTAGTTTGTTCAGAAAAAATGAATTAACAAAAACTTGTTATTTCTGTTTTACTTGATATTTGGCTTCTTTGTTTTTTTCTAATTCAGTAGTAGTTGTTCCTGAGCTCTTCCATTTATTCTTTTCCTCCACTCACTTTTTCATTATTTGCTATTTTATTTTAGTTGAATTTCTTTTCAAAAATTTTTTCAACTGTAGTTTTTCCTCATTAATTTCTATTTTTGGATTTATTTGCTGTGGTTTAAACTTCATACTTTCAAAAATGACAGTTTTAAAAGGAATCCAGAATTTACTACAAGCTCTAGCTTTTGTTATTATTCTCCTCCATGATTAATCAGCAGTTTTGCAGTATTGTTCTGCCGAAATGCTTTGTGGAGCTAAAATATGGCTTTCGGTTAATGATTCATTTTTGTTGTAAAAAGGAAAATTAATGTTGGTTTGCACTTCACACTTCGTAAGGTAGCTATCAAACGATTACTGATAGAAATTTCTAGGCTTGTCGTCAGTGGAGGAGGAATGCTATATGCATTATCGTTCTTGGGAAGTGACGAATTTTGATGACCTGATACGTGAGCAAAAAGATATGCAGAAGTCGGTGACTGTGGATGGCGTTCAGCAAAGTGTTGCTCAGAGCTATTCGTTTGCTAAACTCTGGAAATCGGTTAGTCAGTTTTATACTTAATTTATTTCATCTAGTTTCTGGGGTTTTTCTGATTATTTTCCACCACTGCAAAGTTAGATTTTTTCACTATTTTTCAGAAATTGCCTTATTATTCGTTTATAAAAAGTGATCTTTTTTAGCCAGATTCTGAGGTGAAAAGTAAGTCTAGCAGTGTGAAAGCAGACCAGGCTTCGTTCGTTGAAGATGATGACGAGGAGGATGAACCTTTTGTGAAATCGGATGCTGAAGTGCATTACGAGTGTGGATTTAATGTATTTTTTCTTCGAAACTTTGTCTTTACGAAACGCTTTGTTGCCTACGACAGGGGTTAGAAAGTAGGCGCATTCTACGACACCTCCTACCGTTTTTTATGATTTTCTTCAGCATTTTTTGTAGTCCTTATTTTCCAAATGTGGAGAACTAACTTAATTGGTGATTTTCCTAAGTTTTGACCAAAGCTGACTGTAATTGGGAAGATGTTGATCTAATATTTTTGGAAAGCGTAAGATTTTTACTGGTGTTTTAAATTTGGTATGTATTAATAATTTTAGAGCCTTTAAAGACCATCAGAAAATCTTAAATCGACTTGTCACTTCTTTTTTTTCTCATTAGTGATCTGCTCAAAGAGCTTTGAAGAAGGATGGAAAAAGGACAGTTGGGAGGAACCACATGGATTCTGAAGTTGAATATCAGTTTTGTTCTTGAGATTGGTACATGCTAATGGGCTTAGAAAGGAGAGGGTGCTGGGTATAGAGGTTTCTGTCAGTAAAATGAGGTAACTGTTTTACGTATATAGTGATTTTTGAGGTCAGTGTGAATCGAGAAAAAATTTTTTTTTAGTGAACTTTATAGGAGAATTAGTTTAAATACATCCACTATAGTAAATTTGTAATTAAGTGGTTTAATTTGTTGCAGTAAGATTTAAGAAATGTTTTGACTTGTGACATTTTCCTTATTTTTGATAACTTTTGGATATTGGCCAGGGGATCTTGCCGTAGAATAGTTTATTAAGGAAGATTTATGCCTTTACTTCTGTTCTAGATTTCTTGCTGTGACAATGAGCATAGGGAAAGTTTAGTGCTTAGTAAAGTTGTTTTAAATATGAGGTGATTAGAATCCTGCATCTGCAAAAAAGTTTTCGGACAAGTTAGAGTTTACAGTTACACATTGCGTGGAATCATTTATCGGGGCGTAGCTTTCTGCCAAAATAACTCGAAGAAGAGCCTCTTCTAAATTTTTTAATAATTTTCTTGATTTATCAATTTCTAAGGACTTCTTAGTTAAATAAATGAACAGCTAAAATTCCTGGGTTGGGACCGCATCGGTTATGGTGCGGTTGCGCCTTAAAAAGTAATTTTTGACTGCAAGAGGGAATTCATGTATTTTGAGAACCGTTTCTGTTTTGCCGGAAGTTTAGAGATTTTGAGCTTTCTTTTGCAATAGCTTCCATTTTGGTGCCAAATAAGAACTGATAGTAATTATACCTTTAGTTCCTTTGAAAGAGATTTGGATTCAGAAATTTGTTCTCCACCTATGAGGAACAAAGAGATTCTTAAAATTTAAATATGTTTTGATATATTTTGGGAGAGTTTCGTAAGTGTTGAACAACGGTAATTGTTAAGCCTGCCATTCTTTTCAGATGACGTCTTTGTTACTTAGAAATTTAAATTTACCGTTTTAAACAGTGTTTTTTGCCAATTTTACTTTTTATTTTATATTGCAGGTTTCAACAGATAAAAAACAGCAGTTAATTCAGGAATCATATCTAGATCGTCCCGTGGTTTCTCATTATGGTATTACCAGTGATTTGTTTGTATATCAATATTGTTTATGATGAGATTTTGCTGAGCAGAACGTGTTTTTCTCATCTTTGCCAGTTTCAAAAAATCACCAGCGAATAAAGTAGCATAGGAAATCTGTGTGCTTTTCAGTTAATAGCTTTTTTCTTTCAAACTTTTGGTTCTGTAGGGGGACGTCACAGTAGATTGGGTATTGGTTTGAAAACATCAGCAGAAGCATATGGGTTTGAAGCAAAAACTTCTAGTGAGATGGACTTGTCAAAATATAGACGTTATGCAGAGTTTGCTAAAAATGAAGTTCTTGGTGAGGTGAGTTTTTGGATTTATCGACGATTTACTTATAATTGTATAGTTTCTGTTGGTTTTCGGCAAGTTCAGTTTTCATGTAGCATTCTGTTGTAGGTGATGAGCTTGTTTAAGAGCAACTTGCGTTGTAAAATCCGGGTTCCAGTGATTTTTGACTACAGTTCCTTGAAACCGTTGTCGCTGTTTACAATGGAAAGTGCATATCAGGTAGCTTTATTAGACAGTAAAATTAGAATTGTTGGATGCTCTCCTACTTTTACACTCAATCTTTGCGATGGGATTTCTTTCGTTTTTTTAGTGTGAATTGCCGGAGGTCTCTACCGTGTCAATGAAACAGTATTCAAGGTGTGTTAACATTCCTTGTGCTATGTTGGGTGTCGCGACGCGAGCTTTTAAATTTACCTAAGTTCCTCAGTCTCACTGATTAATATTTTACGACACTTTATATATATGTGAGATCTTTTGTTGCGCTTGGCTAACGATTGATGTTCTAAATTCTACTGACAAAGAATCTGAAACCAAATGAAACGCAACGTAAATAGAAAGGATGAGATTTACACACAATAGGATGCAATAGATAATAAAAAGCAACAGAATACCGGCAAGGAAATAATTCATAAAACCAACGACAAATAGATAGAATGGGAGCCGAAGCTTTTAGCACGTGAAGTCTTTTCCGACGTGAATAACCGAAGTCCAATATTGCCGAGAGAGAGAACCCCGTCCTTGTCTTCACTAATCCTTTTATGCTTGCCTTCATATCAGATATTGCTGAACCTTGGTGATAGTGGCTAGCTGATAACAATGTGCCGATATTTCCGATGTAAAACCAATTGTAATGTTATGTCTACCATTGAGACATTACATTCTCGGCTATCGTTAATCTTTTACCAGAATATGTTGTGATAATTTACAAAATTGAAAAAGAAAAATAATCTACAACATTGTGAAAGGAAAATGCCTGATGAGTATTTTAGAATTTCGTGCCTTTGACTTCCTGTTTTTTCGTGAAGCATTTTAAATTTCCTTTATATTCTCATGTGGCCCTTGATGATGCTTTACTTTTTTGTAGTTTGGTTTTTTCTTGTATCTGTCTAGTGTGACTACGTAAACTTCTTGCGCTACTGTGGGAGAGGTTCAAAAGTACATTTTCTTTATAAATGTTTTTTGCATTGAATGACAAATTTTATTCATCTCGTAACTGACTTCAGTCTTTTTATTAGTTTTCGAGATTTGTCACTGCGAAATTTTACACTGACTTGCGTTGAAGTTTAAAATCACCTCAGATACCTTCTTTTTTCAGCCATTTTTTGATTATCGTTTTTATGCTTCTGTTATTAGTTATACTATATTTTGATTGTCAAAGTCGCATAACAGTAGCTACTGTTTGCTGCTGTTTCGCTTTTGTCACTGTTTTGGCATTATGAAATTAAGTGATTTTCCTCACCAATTTTTCTGAAACTGTGGTATTTTTCACTTCCCCAATTATTGGAGTTTTTCAAAGTTTGTTATTTTTGCTTAAGATTTGGTGATTCACGACTGCTGAAAAATTTTTTTGGTTTCAATGTAGTGCAGCGTATGATATAGGTTTTCTACTTTGTCGGCACAGTGAAATCACTAACTTACGGGTTTTTGCTTTACAAAGCGGAGTCCAAACTTCCATTTCAAGTGTTGGTTGAACAGTGCCATAAAACTTCCTGCCTAGTATGAGAGTTTGCTTAAAATTTCTTCTGGATGACGTGCATTTTTCTAAGCAAGTTTTCTTTAAAAATTAGGCGTTTTATGGTTCATATTTATTGGCGTCTTTTTAATGAACTGATATCTTCTTTTGCTGTTTACGTAACTCACTATTCCAACACACTGAACTCACTGTTCTGGTAAGGCGAACATTGTCGGAGGTTTGAATGGGTTTGAAAAAGTTTCTATTTTTGCATTAATATTTCACAGTACTTTCTTTTTACGTTATACGGAAGAAAAGTATTTTATGATTAAATGTAAGGGAATAAATATTTGCGGATTTCAAACTTTTTGAGCTCTCAGTGCATGAATACACTAACAGCTAGGTTTTGAGACGTGTTTTGAAAACACGGCCGTGTTTACTACATTGCACAATACTCAGAAACCCTCAACAGGGTTACATTTGTTGGTAATGGAGGAGTGTTTGAGGTTTTTGGGATGGTTATTGGGAATAAGGTTTCATCCGACGAAGAAGGCTGTCGCAGTGGGTTATAGATAGTACAGTGAGTAAGTTTGTCTCAAAAGTGTGTAATGGTTTCTGTTGAGTGATGCTTAAGGCTGTTATTTTGCAATTGATTAGTACAAGCTGGTTTTGCAATTGTGGGTC
>UXUI01009751.1:5015-15265 GCA_900576705.1 Enterobius vermicularis
ATAATAATGGTGATGATAATAATAATAATGGTAATGATAATAATAATAATAATAATAATGGTAATGATAATAGTAATAATGGCAATGATGATAATAATAATAATGGTAATGATGATATTAATAATGGTAATGATAATAATAATAATAATGGTAATGATAATAATAATAATAATGGTAATGATAATAGTAATAAAGTAGAAAAAACCACTCTCCCTTGAATTCTCTTTGCTTTAAACAGTGCTAGCATACTACGTCATTAAAAAAAAACAAAAAGTTAGTTAGAAGTTTGAAAAAACATATAGATTAGCAAAAAACACGCCATAATGTAACATCTGGAGTCTGTCAGCTATGGCATACGAAACAGCCACATTTCTCTCGAAAATGTAGTCTAGTTCGATGTCATCGTCGTCCATGCCAAAGGGCCGCATGAGATCTTGCCCTACCTAAAGAAGTAACTAAGATATGATAATCTACTAAAAATCTCAGGTTTTAACACTGACAATGAATTAATCAGCGCTATAGTAATCAAAAAAATAAAACGCTTTCTTCAGAATCAGTTTTTTGTTTTTAAGGTTTTAAATTAATATTACAAATAACTTGATAAAAAAATTTTTTTTAAGAGATAGCTTTTTTCAGACCCTTTTCCCTTCTCAAAAAATAATAAACGAAATGGAAATTTGGAAACCTTAAACCATCCAACATAAAATAAGAATTGAACAATCGTGAAGAAGGGTACATAATAATCGGCTTTGTACCTAGGATAACCCTTTGCCGGGTCCAAATACTGTCTGCCTAACAGCGAAAATGCAAAAAGAGAATAAGTTGCTAGCGTAGTCACCTTAATAATTCAAGATTAATTCATCAAAGAAAATAATTCTAAACAGTTCAGAATTCTTTGTGAATGACTATTTTTTATCTAATTTACCCTTAAAAGCCGCTGAAAAGATAGAGTGATTTTCAAACTGCAAAAGAATAAGAATATCAAAAATAATATTAGAAAAATAAGAGCTGCAAATGTGAAGACTACCTAATCAAAAAAATAAGATATCATTTTGAACCTAAAATATGCAACCTATTTTGTAATAAGCGACACTTATTAGAGAACTTTAAAAGCTCTAATAAAACCTGTTAGTTTAAAATTAATTGTCTGTCAGATTTATTTGTCAAATTGGTAACCTCAACAAATTTTCAAACGCATTAGCAGACAGGCTTACTTTGTTGCAAAAGCACCATTAATAGCTGCTTATCATCTCAAAAAATTAATACAATGTTTGAAACATTTGAAAATCTATACATTTTGTTTGCTCCAAATACATCAACCCTAATATCCAAAACTTACTTGTGTGTATACCAAAGGAACACAAACCCAGTCGTAACAAAACAGCCTTCTTATGCTATTACGATAACTTTTTAATTCACCCATAAAACTATTTACTAAGGCAACTTGCGGTTTATTTTCCTCCAATTCATCCAATACAATTTGCTGTATCCAATGAAGTGGAGTTAACCATCGAACATTTTTGACATCATCCTGAAAAAAACTGCATTGAACAAGGGCCACAACAGCTTCATCTAAAATTTGTGCACTAACTGGAATGATAGAGCAAGAACAGAAAAAGAAGGATAAATCCATAGTAGTATTTGGTTAGAAAAAGTAACAAAAGTAGCCACCAATCTTAAAGGGAAAATAAAAGTTATCGAAAATGGCGTTTTACTAATAAAAAGCTATTCAAAAATTTAATAACGTCCGAAAACAAAAAGTCTTATAAAATGTAAGTTAAAAAAAAAGAAGAAAACAATTAACACTAATAGAATTCAACATCTCTAGTTCAGGTTTCGTCAACAATTCACATTCAAGCAAATGCTCAGTGGTCGGAAAACGACGGCGAAGCTTCGTAGAAATGTCACGCCTGGAAAATACCTTCGCTTTGTTAACTCCAAAAATTTAAATTGAGAACCAAAAACTTACCAAGCCAGTGCTGAGGTAAGGTTCAAATATCGAGCAACAGCGTGTCTTCTGTGTCGACTTTTCTCATCTTTTCCAGGAATAATTGAACTTAAAAGTGAAAGTGCATCTTCAGGCCACGGGAGACATTCAAACTGTCTCCACCATCTGCAATTACGTGTTTTTAGTCAGAGTTTATCATAACAGTGAAAGTTTTAAAGAAAAATAATACGAGCTTTACAAGCGAGCTTCAAAGAGTTTGATTAAAAAATTTGTTTCAGCGGCGAAAAACACAACAGAGCTCAAATAACAAGAGAAGTATTTTTGAACGTATCAGTATATGTAGTACATAGTTCTAAAGCATGAGCATCTGTATTAAGCCAAGTAATATAGCATATTAACTGAATGTCTTTCCTTCTACCATAGCTTGTTCATCAGAATTAGACACTCATTTCCGCAATTAGTCCGACTGTTTCGTTTGGTCAGTTGCGTTGACCTAACGAAGATTAGAAATTCAGGGTCAGAGCTGCCGTTTTATTAACGCTTTGGCGTCGCAAGTCAAGTTTTTTTGCTCATATACATTTTCAATTTTCACGTGTCTAACATAACATCGCCTAGTTTTTATTTTAAGAAAAGTTGTACATACCTCCAATGGTTTTAAAAAAATTATTTTGAAGCCTTGCTCTTTACATCGCTTTCATGCAGCATATGCTAAATGACTACACGCAGCGATAAAGAGAGGCTTAAACCCCGCACCTAACAACTGGGTTTCAACTGTACCTATTTTAAAAAAAATCATTATTCTTGCCAATAGCTGCACTAAAAATCTCTTGTTATTGAACTGGTAGAATATTCTGAATAAGGCCAGTTATATTATTACTTTTCAACTACCCCGCACAAATTACACTGTTCTTTCAAATCTTTTGTGCTTAGTAAAATCCATTACCTATAACTACCTTTTTTCCCTCTGCACTCTAGCAGCTTCTGCACATCAATCTGAAGCTGTTGAACTGAACCGTAGAAGTTACAGTCTCACCTATTGGCAGCTAAAGCAAGCGCCAACCAAAGCTTCTAAATTGTTCTTGTTGTAGCGGCTTTTATAAAAAAAATCTTCAGAAGATTTTTAAAAATTTGAATCAGAAAAAACCTGTGAACGACATTAGATACGTAAAAGCCAAGTACAAAAGTTAATGGTATTTGTTTAGTATATTCTTCACAGGTTATCGCCAATTTTTCGAAATCTATCCTGAAAAGAAAAACGAGCAGTAGTCGGTTAAACTAAAAAAGTTTTTACACTCAATTAGAACCAAAAGTATTCCATAAAAGTCACAATCAATAACAATTTCATTCTGACTGCCGTAAAAATTTTTTTACACCTAATAATGGTGAAATTATATGACAGTCAGTAACAAATAGTTAATGCCACTATGTAATATCATTAGTTGAATTCTCAAATGCAAAACGAACTATTGTTAGAAATATATAAGAATTTACCGATATTCCTCACCGTTGGGGAATAATGGCAGTACATAATAATATACTACTCTAACCATGTAGTACAAAAAAAGATAAATTAGAAGTTCCTTCCAGGTTAATCGCCAAATGCTGCCTTTCCATCTAGTCAAAAGACCGAAAAAATTACCACTATAGGAAATAGTCATCTATAAAATTGAGACATTTTTACTGTAACCATCAACGAAGTTGACATTTACGACAAAATTGTTCAATAAATTTACCGTCGCATCAACAGCACCCTGGCAACTGTAGACAACCTCGAGATATACCAGAAAATTGCTCTTAAGTACTGAAAAAAGGGCATATGACTCTTTTTATAGGACTCTTCTTATAAAAAGCACACTAACATTGTCTTTAACATTATGGAACGTTTCTTATTAAATAGACAATAAGTTGTTCTCCCTCTGCTCTCAAAAAATCAGCCTATTCACTTATCTGTTACCCTAAGATTCTTTTGCAAGTGAAGCAGTTAGTGCATTGTAAATTTTTGGAAAATAGAATAACACTATTATAATAACTCGTTCTGTTCGTTAGCTGCATAACAATTATCAAAAAAATAAAGTTACGCTATTTTTATAAAAGTCATAAAATTGTTATGAAAAGTTTTCTACTAGACAGAAAAGTAAATGAAGAGACCAAGAGCAAAAAAAATTAGATCTCTCAATCAACCCAAACAGAATGCGCGTATTTCTATAGAATTTTGAGCAGACAATTCATACAAATATGAACTTTTACTGACACAGCATTGCCTGATCGAAACAGCAAATTGGCTAGGTTTAAAAAAAAAAACTACGTTGCTTAACCAAAACTAAAAAAAAAAAGACGAATAAAAGAAGTTAATATGTATACACATATGCATGCTTTTATAATTTAGAATTTACTAGACGAATAAAAAAGTATTGAAGTGCTAATGTATATCAAAAAACTGCAAAAATTTCTGTACTGTTGTCAAGCATACAATTGCGTCATAGTGTATAATGCGCAGTAAAGACAGCAATGTTTGAACAGTTCTAAAACACCACATCGCACAGCTAAAACTCGAAAGAGAAGGTCGGAAACAAAAAACAACTTCACAATCTGCAAAAATTCCACTCAAATTAGCAGTAAATTAATAAAGTTAACTGAATTTCTTCGTTGTTGACGGCACTTTTAAAAACTCTTTTTATCACCTCACATAAATGTTTCGTAAATAGTAGAAAAACTTTGTGTAACTTCAGTCTAAAGAGTTCATTCAATACTGTTTAACGTGCTGAACAATACTAAATAACCTGTTTTTCAATTCACAACAATAAAACTGATTTTTAAGATAACAATAAAATTAACCAAAAACTACTTTTAATAACAACACCTTCTTTTATCCATTTGTGATACATCCAGCAAAAATCCTTCATATTAAACCTTCAGTCTTGAATACTTCTTAAACAGCTACACGTTCTGATTTTGTCAGTGCTATACTACTGATTATTTCTGTTTGATCCTACTATGTATAAATTTACGAGTGGGAAAACTTCAAGTTATCTCTGGTCTCCAATCTACAAATTTTGTACGTAAATCACTTCAAAAGTTGACACTAAAGGTATCCTATTATACAACGAAACTCCTAAAGAAAACAACAAATAAATAAGAAATCTGAAAATACTGTACAAATTTTTTTTTTGGCAGCTTTTCAGTTTATTAATGAAATTTTGGCCTTACCCAACCATCGCCACTCATCTTCAAATTCGTCACATTCTGCTTACAAAAGCCATTAAGTTCGCAAAAAAAGAAGCAAAAAAGGAGAGAAATTTATGGCATTATGAAATGCACTCGATTTTCCACAGTGTCAAAAAAATGATTTGAAAAGACGACCTGAATTTTCCTCTACAAGTATTGGTAAGTCATCAAAATGATTCACATTTACGTGTACGTTTTTTCGATTAGTTTTCAAAAGGCTGCAGTTCACGCTAGTAAAAGTTGAAATTTTCAACAAACTCGATTTTATCTTTTTTTTTCATCCACACCAGTTAAAATCTTTATTTCCAGTAATTCTTGATTTTTTTTCCTCTGATCATAAAATCAAGCTGTTTGAACAGAGTGCTCACATGTTCTCCTTGAAGAAAGCAGTAGATGCGAATCATAAACTGGTAAACGGAAAAGGGGAAACTACAAAGTAACATTTGCTTTTCTTCATAGCTTTTTGTTTAATTAAAATTTCCAAATAAGAAAGTTGTGTTAAAACATCTTACGACTGCAAACACAGACGTACACAGTCTTTTAGTGATTTTTCCCATCCACCTGTCGTCGTTTATTGGAATTCTAGAAGCAGGCTTAACGAGCCTGAATTGGGCAAACAAACTCTAAAAAACCCAGAATAACTTTGAGATTTTCTTCTAAGTATTCCTCTTTCTTGACAAACCATACCGTACTACTTTTACTTGGTTATCGCCTTTCAAAACCAACAGCGTAAGGACTACACAGGCTACAGTGCAAGCCTTCAATTTTTCTATTTTAAACATTCCTTCGTTACAGCACCTCAGCATTTAAACGAATTATCATTCAAGAGTATTGGTCATAACATCTATCAATATATCCCTGATCCTCTCGTCAATTTGAACCAGAAAGCCATTCAAACTCCAATAAACTCTGAGTTTGTTCTAAAATCTCCTCGATGTAATACAATGTTCGCTTTTTTAAATAGTAGCAAAATGTAAAACAATTACTTAGCAGAAAACGTTTTCGAAGTAAACATCTTTGTAATGATCTTTTGGCATCGTTTGCTTTGAACGTACATGGGCAAGAAGGAAGGGTTGTGAGTATCATAAAAGAGAACTGAAAATCGCCAGAAGAAGAAAAGCGAAAAAAAGTTTTGGCGTATTAGGCGCAGGACAGAGTTGAGAGACCAAGGATGACCTCACACGTCATAAGCTTTCATACAGAAAACTTTATCAAAAAAAATTTAAATTTTTATTGGAAAAATAATATCAAGGAGCAGTAATAAATTACTAATTTCATAATTTCCACCAAAATTACAGAAGTTTTTTTGCAAAACAGACGTGCTATATTGTGAACTAGATAAAGTGGAAATGTAAAAGTGTAATTATTTACTAAAGTAATGCAAAAAAAAAAGGATTTAAAGTTTCCATAAGGGTAGGTACGATAAAAAGTATTTGTTGGCTGGGCAAAATAAAGGGCAGAACGATAATTCTGGAAAGGCGGATAGCTATATGGAGAAAAGTGCAAAAAAGAAGAGTTAAAAAACTAGTGAACTTTAACTGAAGACAGTTTGATCTCGATAAATTATTGGGTGCTTTCGGAAAATTATATACATTCAAAGATAAAAATAACCTTTAAAAAAAAGAAAGAGTGAAAAAAAGCGAAAACAAAAATTGAGATTTTAAACGGTGCACACAAGCACGTTTTAATTAAGCGCTGCATAGCGTAATAAAGAACTTTTCATGTATACTTATATGAAGAAGTCCCATTTTTTCTGTTGGTTGTTACTACTAAGCGGATTATGAACAATGGCGACACAGAAGCACAAAATGCCTGCTTGTCAGCTTTTAAAGGTAATATTTCAGGCTTAGCCCAAAAATCACTCTACCAAAACACGATACACATTAATCGCAGAAAAAGCATCTGAGGCAACCAGCAGGAAGGCGTAAAACGTGGGTGGCAATTTTTGGTTTGTGTGGTAATTTTAAGTCATGTAGATTATTTAGATATTAGAAAACAATTTTGCACGAAGATTAAACAATAACCAAAACAATGCTGAAAACCGATACTACCTCTGCGATCACAGTAGACGATGGTTAGATTGCAACGAAATTTTGCTGATTGCGTATGTGGTCTCACTTCACTGTACTAAGTGCGTATTTGGTTACATTATTTGGTCCCAAAAAAGAAGTTATGACACTCCTTTGATAATTTATTTCGCTGCTTTTTAATTATTCTTCTTCTACTTGTTCCTCTCTTTTTATCCGGATTCGAGCTACAGCTAACTTTCCGTTAATACTTATAGATTTCAAAATAATTATTAGCCAGTGACAGCTCCAGTTGTTGTTCCTTTCATTCTTTGTTCTAACGCTTTGGCACCGCTGTGACTCATCGTTCCTTACACTGTCTGCATTTGAAAAAAGTGGCGAAAAACGTCAGAAACGCAGCAGTTTTTATAAAGAGTTTTGCCGTGAAGCAAAGCCAAGGAAGCTATGAACAGTGTAAATATACAGGACAGTAAAATTTATACCAAAGAAAAGAAAGTTGAAAGGAAGGGATAACTCAGCAATGTGCGAATAAAAAAGCCATTGGCTTTATGACGGACAACCAGAAACAGTAAGCAAAAAAACGAGCTCTGCTGCATTGTAGAATAGCATTTAACTACTCACTGATTCAGCGCAAGTTGATGTATAGGTTCTCGAAAAACCACTTCTCTTTCTTTTTTTTCCTTATAAGCTCTTCTCACCATCACTATCCTTGCGAATAGTGAGTTCGAATATGTTACTACTTTTTTATAACATTAATTGAAATAATATTTTTCATTGTCGGCATAAGTAAAGAAAAGCAAACAGACTAACAAAAAGTGCATCTGAACAAACAGACAAAAGAGGAGAGTATTAATGGAAAACGTTGCTCACCAGTTTCAGCAGATTTTTCGTTTGTTATAATTGATTTTTGACGCGAAAAATGGAGACAATTAAATCAAAAAAGTTCTTTATTTTTCTTCGATCTTTAGTCAAGAATTTACAGGAGCTTCAGCAAAGCAAAACATTGTTTAAATGAAACAATCAGGAATAATTACATACTTTATAGTCGCTGAATAGCCAAAAAATCTTTTTACCTCTCTCAAGAGATAACAACGTTTTATCACTGACTAAAAGTAAACTGCTAATGAACTCCTATCTACGTTCAGTAATTGAGCAGCAGTGCCGCTGCCATCAGTAAATGCTAAATATCAATCACTAAGACAGAAAACGACAAAATAAACTGGTCAGCATCAATGTTGAAAGCTAGTAGCTGCAAGTGACATAAAACTGCTTTGAAAGACAACTTTTTACGGCAGCACTATGTTTGAACAATCCACTAAATAACGCAAATTGTGCCTGATAATATACGATTGCAACATACACGATTTAAAAACTTTAAATATTCTTTTCTGTAAAATTGGAATGAATGAAATTTATCTACTCAACCAAGTTGTATAGCAGTCTTCTCCGCTTCTATTTGTGTCCATTTAAGTACTTCTGTTTTTGCAATAGCATTCGTTTATTTTCTTGTTTCTTTTTTTTTTTCAGTTTTCATAGATGCATTTTCATTGAAAAAAACGAATGACTAAATGCACGACGTATTCTACTGAAAAACATTCAGCAATGTGGCCAACGTCAGCAATTCGCATTTTCTTAGCATTACTCAGAGAAAAATGAATACCATATAAAAACTAGCCATTCTGTGAAATACAGCACACTTTTTGAGTTCAAACTTTTAGAATTTTGCAAAAAGTTTTCAACTTGTAAAACTTGGTATCTGGTCACGAAATAAAAAGAAATATTCTTGAAGAAGTTGAACCGTTTTCAAGTCTAAAAAAAACGCACAGTTTGCTAGAAATGGTTAAAAATTTGCAATTTTGTTCAGTCTTTACAGGTTTTTAAACATTTTCCTTCTTTTGAAAACTTTGAAACAGCCATGATTTTTTACGTGTCTTTCTGTTGTAGGCGAACGAAAATTTTTTTAGTTTATAGCACGCTTTGCAGAGAAGATTATAGCTGGACAGTATTCGTTTTAAACAGTTAGTGGCAAATTTTTTACTTAAAGTAGCTTAACAAAGAAACAAAGCAAAGTAAAAGTAAGGTTTAATCATTCTGACTTTTCTTTGGAAGATTTTTCGAATTATTTGCCAATAAATCAGTTTATCACCAAGGAATTCTTTTGCAATTAAAAGAAATTTTATTAATGTCCATGACTGAGTTAGCTGAACTGAAGCACGACACAGTAAAATAACGGCGCATTTGAAACCGGGACGCTGTCACTTGAACATGTGCCATAATGCCGTCTCAAGTCAAGTTTTTTACAGCTTGGTCTCGCTAAAACCATTCTACCTTAAAGATGCCACTTTCTAATTAGAATATTCTATATAAAAGTTATATCTTTAAAAAACTTATCACTTAAAAATGTTAAAACGACGCATTTTTAGCCGCATTGCTCTGAATCTTATTTTTTTTTTGTAATCTGCTAATGCACAGATTTAACCGTTTTCTTGCGTATGCGGTCAAAATACGTTCAAAAGAAATTTTATAATTTGTTTTGAACGAAAAGTTTTCAAAGGTGACTCTGTTTGCCAAAAACTGCGTTTTTTCACGCTTCAATATGGTCTGAGTTTGCTGCACTGTTAAAAGTTCGTTTCAATTTTGCAATCGAGTCCCAAATCTTACAAGTTGGTAAAAACAGAAAAATTATGGGGGGTTGACTAGAAAGTGAGCGATTTGACTCATATACAGAAAAATGCACACAAGTAAAAAGTGAATACGCTGATACAGGAAGATAAGCTATTTGTCTGATTTAACGTCTTAATTCAGATGAGAAAAACAGAGAGAACAATAAAAAAAAGAATTAACAAAAGCACATCAAAAAGAAAATTTCGCAGAAACCTATTCAAAAAAGCAGCTTTTTATTGCGAAGGCCGATTGAGGAGTTCACAGGTAAAGCAGAACAATGATTGTTAAAGACCACTTAAATTTACCACTTTCATTTTCGTCATTCCAACAATGCACACATATTTTTTAAAACTTTTAGCTTACCCTTTTTTTTTTTTTTTTTTTTT